>CAIGRS010279432.1:0-18184 GCA_903798395.1 Fraxinus floribunda
GATATTTTCACAAAACCCCTTGCACTCGGTCATTTTTCAACTGTTAGATGGAGCTTGGGTCTTATCGAACTAAAACGATCTTCAAATTCTTTTCTTTACACTTATATCTTATATTAGGCTATTCTTTAAAAAAAAAAATAATAAACACCGAACGTCCGATATAGATTGTCCGGTAAGGCAGAAACTTCTTTGCCTTTGCTTTACTTTTACCGGACGTCCAATACTGAAAATTTTCAGATTTTGAAATCACGATCTTTCCCTTTCTTCTTCATTTCTCTCCACTATTACCTCACGCACACTACTCCCCTCTCCACTAGTTCTCAAATTAGGCTCAAACCACTTCAATTTTTGCTCTTAAACTTGGTTATGTTTCAAAAATCAATCAATTTTAAATTGATTTTTTAAGGGTTACATCGATTCCTCCACAATCCGAGCCCTAAATTTTTTTTTCTTTCCATTATCCTCATATCAATCCAACTATTAGTCTCATATTCCCTACTTTCTAAAGAGTTTCTCACATTCTAGATCACATTTTCGAAGATTTATTCCAAAAATTTTGAAAATCTTGCCCCAAAAGCTACTAAACTCGAAAAATTCCCTATTATCCTCACAATGTCTACTTCACGTGGTAAAGGAAAGCAGCTCAAGCAAACAGTTAGGCATCGTCCCTCATCCCCGTCATCCGAAGAAGAAGACGTGGATCTTGAACCTGAGATGCCGGCGAATCTCTTTGCAAAGGCACCATTCTAACCAGTAAAAATGTCGATTTACCTACTTTCACTTTCGACGCCCCTGCATTTAGAGTAGAGGAATTTATCGTGAACATGGGTTGGACACCCATTTGTACTTTAGAAGAAAACACTTATCCACGGCTTATGCGAGAATTTTATCAAAACATGACTTTACCCTCTCGCGACGCCGACATTACATGTTTTATTAAAAATATTCGAATCACGGTTTCCAAACCTCTTATTTATACTATCATTGAACTTGAACCGTGTAATATTCAAAAATCCCACCCTACGGTGGAGGGCTACGACCCGACCGACACTTGTCGTCGTGTAACGGGTAAAGATTTTCAAAACATTATCGAAATTTCAACGAATCAACTTACTTTCCCGTGTAAAGTTTTACAAAANAATCACGGTTTCCAAACCTCTTATTTATACTATCATTGAACTTGAACCGTGTAATATTCAAAAATCCCACCCTACGGTGGAGGGCTACGACCCGACCGACACTTGTCGTCGTGTAACGGGTAAAGATTTTCAAAACATTATCGAAATTTCAACGAATCAACTTACTTTCCCGTGTAAAGTTTTACAAAACATTATTGCAAATGTGATTTTACCCCGAATGGGGCATCAGAATGAAGTGAACAAATTTGATCTTTTTCTCCTCAACTCATTTCTAGTTGGTCGGCGGGTGGACTTCCTGACCATTGCCTTAGGTCTCATACAGTTCATTCACTCCTCACAGGTCACCAAGGTGCTCCCATATGGCATGCTTCTAACAATTTTTTTTAACATTTTGAAATTCCTCTTCACGATGAAGCATTCATCAAACCTCGCCATTCCGACACCATTAATTCATCTACTCTCAAACGTATGAAAATTGTCAAGAAAAATGGTCAATGGGTGTCCGAAACAAAGGGATTCGACCCTGACTTCGAGGCCATCCAATTTACCATTCAAGGAAGAGGATGACAACGACGACGAGGGTACGTCGCATGCCACGAGGACTTCACACGCTCTGCCTCCTGCCAGTCGGGGTCTCTCCGAGGATCAATTTGCCCTATTGAGCGGACGGATCGATTCCCTCACCACGACAGTTGACGGGATGAGCGGCAACCTCCATCACATACGAGACCAGCAGGACGCGATCATTGCGCAGCAGGCTACTATGCAGGAGCAAATGACCGCTTTCTTCGCTGGCATGTTGACTCGATTTCCGCATCTTCATCCTCCGGCTCCGTAGTTTTTTTTTTTTTTTGTACTCTTAAAATTGTTTCTTAAAACTATGGTTGAATGTTTTGATTATGTACTCGAACTTTGACCTATTTATGAAATGGTAACTCAATGTTTCATGCTAAATTGTTCCTATCTGATTCTATGCTTTTTGCTTATGCCAAAAGGGTGAAGAAAAAGAGACTTGCATGATTATAATCAAAAAGGGGGAATATATGCTAAATAGATAGGGGAAATGTGTACAATTTTATTGACCAATTTGATTATATTGCAAATCATTGTATTTGTTATAATCAAAAATGGGAAAATTGTCCACCTATGGTTGACTTTTCGTTTTGATTATCACAACAAACAAATTATATTTATTACTAAAAAATTGATTTCAAGTGTCCATAGTGATTACTGTATTTGAATAAAATTGATGACACGAGATTCGAAGCCAAGTTAATTTGCATGAGATCACTCAAATTGAAGAATGATATGGCAAACTCGTGAAAAAGGATATCTCAACGAAAATCGAGACATAAGTCGAAACACCAATCAATCAATGCATGACAAATCATTTGAACTAAGTACTTAGACGTTTTTAACAACTATATGTAAAGGTAAACCATTTCAATACTTGACAATGCATCATGACAAGCTCAAAGTTTTGATCTTACAATCCAAAACTCGCGACAAAAAGTTTTACTTGAAAAATATATTTTTCAAACGTAAAAACTCGATATACATATTTTTAATATGACAAACATCTTCAAAAACATCTTCAAAACATTCCTCCAACACTTACATTTGATAAAATTTAAAACGAGGACATTCCGGGCAAAAAGGGGTGTACCGGACGTCCAGTACGCATATTGGACGTCCGGTATAATCCATTTTTTGCCACAACGGTCATTTTTTCAATGGTCCAATTTTTTGACAAAAATAACGGATAATTGACCTTCTGGTATTTTACCGGACGTCCGGTAAATTGCGTTCGGTAGGACAAATTTTTTGACCGTTTGAGAGCTATAAATACCTTACTATTCCTTCACTTGAACACATAATTCTTGAGCATTAAAGTGAGGATTTTATTGATCCCAACTACTTTATTCTCTATCTTTAAGAAGATCAAAAAACATTAAATTGTGGAAAAACTTTTGAGTGATTACAATTTATGAAAATTCTTTGTTTCTTAAAAAGTTTTTCATATCAACACTTTGAGCTAAACTCATTGCCATCTATTGAAGTGTTTGCCTCTTCTATTCTTGTTATCAATCTTGATTCTTTCATTTATCAAGAAGAGAAGTTTTCACTTGTATATTCATTTTTGAATTGTGGGTCGTGTTGATATCCCGGAAAGCTCAACATTGTGAAAGGATCGATGCTGGTTGTAAGTCACCGAAAGCGTTGTAAAGGCTTGGATTGCGCCACAAGTCAATCAATATAGTGAAAAAAGACTTGCTCGTGACGGAGAGTTAGGTAACGGGGGACGTAGATCATTGCGTTGGATCGAATCTCCATATTATATCGTTTGCATCATCTAACCCTTTTACTTAACGTTTTTACTTTGTGCAAACCTATTTCAATTATCTATGTGCCTATTCGTGCTTGATTTGCTTCATTATCATTTGTGTGATCATTAGTTTAAAATCTTGTATTGATAACAAAAAAAGTTTTAAAAACCAATTCACCCCCATCTTGGTTGCCAATCTTGGGCTTTCACGATTTTGGGTTAAAATTACTACATTTAAAAAATATGTCCCCTACTACTTATGATCTCAAGTATAGTTGTTAGACTCAACCCGGACATAAACTCGAACAATACAGTGGGTCAATGTATTTGTGGTTTAACCGGTGACCCGATAGTTAAATCGACAAGTTATTGCATAAAAACCTAAAAAAAAAATATAAAGAATTTTTTTTAGGGGACAAAATTAAATTTTTTAATTTATTTAGGTCTATAAAATAAAGAAAAGGTTGGACCAAAGTTTTTTAAAGTGAAAATTACACACATCCAGAATTTTAAAAAGTTAATTTCAAAAATCAGATATAAACTTTATTTATACAAAAATCAGACATTAATTCAAATTAGTAATACTACCCAAACCCTAAAAATCCTAAAATCCCAAATCAATACCCATATCTTCTCTCCCTCTCCCCCATCGAGCTTCGACATCCATAGGTAAAATAAAGTTGCTCCGGCGACCCTACCTCCATCCACCCTACCTCATTTCCCCAAACCTTAAATTTTCATTCTCTCTATCTCTCATCTTGCTCGTCGTCAGCCTTTCGATTTTCCAGAAGAACAAAAGGAGCAGAGAGAGAGAGAGAGAGAGGACCAAATCTCGACGGCAATGGTGAAGTTTCTGAAACCAAACAAGGCAGTGATAATCCTCCAGGAAGCCAAGGCACGGTTCGAGAAGCGGTTCAAGACTGGGAAAAACCACTGGTTCTTCACCAAACTTAGGTTTTGAGGAGGACATTCTGTAATTTTAATTTGGATCTAGTAGCACTGCTTTAAAAAGAGGGATTTTTGTTTTGTTATATTTGAAAAATGACTGCATTGAAGTTGATGTTTATTTCCAAGTCACTCTTTTAGAACTGATTATGCCGAGAAATTGATCTGGTATCATCTCCATATTCATCTCGCTCATCGTCGTCACTAGCATCGGCATGGCACCAACGCTCGTTCAATCGCCGTTGTAGAGCTGATATGCTGGAGTTTCTCTTTGTTTGGTGGTTTGATTGTAGCGCCGCCTCGATCTGATTTGGATTTTGTTTTGTACGGTGGTTTGAGTGTTGCCTCGATCCGTTCTAATGGAGTGGTGGTTTGCTACATCGACGGCTGCAGCGGTGGAGATTGCTGCTGTAGTGGCGCAAATCATGGTGGTTCCTGATTTTAATGGTTTTAGGGTGGTGGTTGTTGGTGGTGGTCCGTGGTTGGCGGTGGTGTTTGGGTGGTGATGTTAACTGTTTTGCATGGTGGTGGTGGTGGTGGTGGTGGTGACGACTTTGGCTACGATGTTTGAAGCTATGATTTTGTTGTCGGGAGGTGGTGGTGATGGTTTTGTCGAAGGTGGTTTCGACGGTGATGCAGTTGGTGGTAGTGGTGAGGTGGTGGTTACAAGTGTTGGAGGTTATCACATGTGACCAATTATTTCGTTTATTGTGACTAATTATCAAAATGTGACCTTAAAATTCGATAATTTATAATAAAAAAATGTGTGGCCTTAGAAATTGTTAATTTGTGACCGATAATTTGATAATTTGTGAGTTTCTACTCAATTGTGATTTATAATGTTTATGATTTGTGATCGATGAATAAGTTGTGGTGTTTCAATTTTTTTATTGTGACCGATGAAAAAATTGTGACCAATAAAATTTCAAATTCGTGACCGTAAATTAATTTGTGACTTATAAAATTTTTGAATTGTGATCGCTGAACAAATTGTGATATAAAATTTTTGAATTGTGACCATAAATTTATTTTGTGACGTTTCAATTTTTATTTGTGACCAGTGAATAAATTGTGACCTATAAAATTTTTGAATTCTGACCGTAAATAATTTGTGACATGTAAAATTTGTGATTTGTGACCAATTATATAGAATTTGTGACCAAATTATATGAAATTGTAACCCTAATATATTTAATTAATGAAATATATGTTTAATTAATTAATTGAAAAATAAAGTTTGAAAAAATATGAGATTTGAAATTTTAAACTTTAAAAAATTTGAAATTTGAAATTTTAAACCTCATATCTTAAATTTGAAATGGGTGAAATCAAACCTCTTAATTATGAAATTCTCCCCTTTTTAAAAGAATATTTTTGTAAAACTTTTAAATGATTCATTAAATAGACATAAGTTATTGCACATAAATAATACTAAAATATTTTATATTCAAATGGTGAGGAACCCATTATTTTCCTTTGAAGTCTAAGGTTCAGTTCTCTTGAACTCAAAAATTTTGTAAGAGAATTTCAAAATCAAATTAAACCGGTCAATCGGACAGAGCAAATCGTTGGTTAACTCGCTCAAAGCCATATTTTGACTGAGTCAAGTAAATTTCTATTAAATTAATCTACCTGACCTGGTCAAGAGTTCGGGCCGCCGATTTTCCAGTCCGACTGGCCGGATCGAGTTTTATAACTATGATCCCAAGCGTATTCAGAAAATAAACCTATTAAATTAGTAGTGCAAATTCTCGTTTGAGCCCCGTTAAAATTATAATTCATTTTTCTTTTTCTTTTTCTTTTTTTGTTATCAACCATACATTCTCCAATAAAATAATGTTACAAGTAAACTCAATATTTTTTTTTTCTTTTTTAACCACCAAAAAATAAAAAAAAATAAAAAAATTTCCAAACATTAAAATGGCAAATAATGGGGGCCAAATGGGGTCTAAATATACTACACATTTTGTTAACTGCCAATCGACCTGATGCTTGGAAAATTTATTCATGTATTAGTTCGTATTAATAATTCCTATGTACATTATATTAGAACGAGCATCCTTTGTGATGGACATACATCAAAAATACATAAATTCAAAAACATACCGTAATATTACCATGAAATCCTTTAAAGATAAGTAGACGTAACTCTCGCAATGAGTACATTTTATACTTTAGCTTATCAATTTCATGTTATTTCTCGGTAGACAGATTAGACAATACATGACAAAATCCAGTCATATAGTAAGGTAATACCAAGGAACATTCTTTATTTTCTCTAATTCCTATTGATTCAAAAGGAAAACCTCTTAGAACATACAAGAAAATGTCTATTCTGTTTGCGTTTGCCTAAGGAGTATGTCCACACACATTTTGGAATTTCTACGTTCTAAATTAATCTTGACGATCCAATTAAAATCATATAACAAAATAAATTTATGTTCCCATCGAATTCTCCGCTTTCAAAACAAAATTGGATATCATCCCGGCCACCCTTTCGAGACAGCTGAAGAGTCATGAAATCATGCCACAAGTCTACTACTGGCTATTCCTTTCTACCCCCAAGAACCCAAATTCAGCAATGGTGCATCAACCATGTTAACAAGGAAAGGTTCCTTAGCTCATGAATTAACTCCTCCAAGGAGAACAACTTCAGTAAATTAACATTGTTATGAAGTACAATGCAGTAACTTGAACATTCGCATCAGCAAAAGAAAAGACATACTATATTCATGTCGATTATGGAACTGAAACCACTAACATGTAGATCTAGATCAATCCAGTTAATCCATATCTATCTGCAACATTGTACATAACTAATTTATCCCACACAGGGCCGAATAGTTGTTTCCCGCCAATCATAAAGGTAACAGACCATGAAGAGAGGATCAGGGCAAACACCAGGAAGCCAATTGCTGATCCAACAACATCTGTGCAAAAGAATTGGTAAATCAACTTGAGATACTACAATTTATTTTAACCCCTACACCCGAAGAAAAATTCACAGGTAGGAGAATATAAAAATGTGGATGGAAAATATATTATCATCGCTGTACATGAATTCTCTTTCCACTGAGATATTCGCCTATTCGGTATCAGACAAGTAGTCTAAAAGAGGAGGGTGGTTGTCAGTTGTCACAAATGAGATGACAGGCATGATATTCCAGACTAGAAGAAAAGGCAGCATCAAGACTAACTAACTTTCCCTTTGAATTTCGAGGTTATAAAAGATATTGTTTTGGGGTGCTAATAGTATATGAGACAAAATCATGAAATTCTAAAGACAAGTCCAATCATCCATTCTATTGTCATCTCTCAAAAAGAAATGGTTCTGTATACAAAATATGATTAAATCCAGTACACCAAAACAATTTTTATGTAGAGACAAAACTATCCAAACCGTTCGCAATATCTTGGACTGTGCATAACTCGAGCAAATAAAAATGAGTATTTGTGCGAATACGTCAGTAAACATTAATTGGGAATAGATTGGAATGCTCATTCCTGTAGTTCCCTGGCAACATGGTTTCACTTACGAAATATGTCAAAAGCATGCCTTAACCCTGTGGTGGTCACCAGAGATAGCTACAAAGAGCAGGTTAATTGTCCTAGTTATTCTCTGTCATTGTTTAAAAAAAAAAAAAAAAGATTTTTGTCTTGCCATTCAACCAAACTCTTGTTTTAATTACAAGCATCTAAACTGACAAAAGTATCTATCCCTTCAATATGAATTGGCCTTACAACTATCTTCACATCCAATACCAATGTTTGATTGGTTGATAAAGTTAATTTTATGAGCAGAGCAAACACCAATGATTAAAATTTTTTAAAAACCTATCATGTCTCAAGCTGAACTAAATCAACAAAAAATATCTCAACCTATAGCATTCTTAAAAGTAATATGTCTTCCTAGATATTCTGTTTTCGGGTGTCGACTGCTTATCTTTCACATAAGAAGCATGAAGGCTGAGCCTAAAAAATTCACTTGCAAGTTACAAGTTCATAAATACATAAGTTTTTAAAATAAATAATTCTTAATTTGTTGAAGTTTAAAATAGAAAATAACTTTTCCCTAAAAAGTAACTTTTTTTTCTAAAGCTTAGCAAAACATGTTCAAGATGTGCATGCTTCATAATCTAGACAGGAGAAAGTGAGAGCGTACTTATGGATAAGGAAAAAAAGGTGAGTATTGATTTGCATTGAAAGGGATGCTCAGACCACACATACGCAACTAGCAAAACTTTTAGAAGATGTAACAAAGTAAATAACCTAAACAGTTTCCACAAGAGAACGGTCAGTCATAGAACCCTTTGAAGCATTTGATAGGAGCCTGATTTTATTTTATTTTTATCTATATATTGGACGGAAAACTGAAAGGAATTACAATGAACTGTGAGCATTTGAGAGGTTCACTCTCTCCCAATTGAGACCCTAATTTCTGTCTCCCTTACAGAATGCCCTTTCCTCCCCTTTATAAACTTGGGTATTACATGCGTAGTCTCCAAGTCCCCTAAACTACCCCTCCCCAAAATGCTTATCACATTTATCCAGAAGAACAAAGCTAAAGGGTATCCAAAGGGAAGCTCTAGGCTAATAGTATTTAGATAGTTAGGACACAATAACTTTTCTATGAATGGTAGTTATTAAGAGCTCGGAATGTGGCTGTGTTGAGCTACACTGATCAAATCCAAGTCCCATTATCAAGTATTTGAAATTCTCATTTACGTAAATCTTACAATATAATGTGGTGAATATTTGGTTTGTTTGATTGGCGATTAAATTATAATTTAAGTGATTATAAGTTGTGAATCCCACGGAATAAGCTAGTAGTAATTGTGGGTACTACGAAATGTGTGAATAAGAAGTATGTATGACCAGAAATAATTATAATATAATTGCCAACCAAACAAGCACATAGTAGATATTACAAAAACCCAGGTACTTCAAAAACCTCATTTAGATACCAAATATGAGGTCATTTACCTTAAATGCAAAACCATAATGCATTCAACTGTACACAGAAGGTAAATGATTTTATTTCAAATGCCCTTTAAAAATATTGCCACCAAGGAGGAATCCTGGAGCTCTTCTGGAACGAATTGCTTTGAAAATGATTATTCTTTAAATAATTTCCTAAAGAACTCGTGTTTACAATTACAGTTATTTCACATTTTCTACTCCATTAAAAAGGGTTTTTAATCTCAAAGTAATCAATACGATTTCTGAGGTATCATTATTCATTTATACCCAATTTTTTTTAGACCCAGTTTTTTATCAATCGATGGAACTTAGTAAGAATACGAGGGCGGATATGCGTTCCACTTCTAAATTTACCATCTGAGAACAAAACATTGACAAAAATACCCTTGTCATCTCACATGACACCTTTCTTGGGGTAAATTTCTAGTCGAAACACTACACATAAAATTAGTATACTTACTATAAACCACTCAATACATATAAATTGTCCAAAACTCTTCAATACCTCAAAGTAATCCTTCAAACTTAACTGAAAACAAAAGTGCATGCAATAATTCGTCCAATCATTTATATTGTTGTTTCAGCATTCATCCGACATCTGGTTTCATTTATGAATATCTAAACTAAGAGAAGTACCTATTCCTTCAACTATTGTCCTTGGTTACATTTTCGGACTCGATGCCACCATCGCGTGGTTAGTTGATAAAGCAATTTCTATGAGCAGAGGAAGACAAAACAATTAGGGAAAAAAAGCATTAAACTTTGTGTCTATAGCTGAACTAATGCAAGAAACACTTCTTGACTGATTACATTCTTAAAGCAATAGTCTTCCTAGTTAAAATTTGATGTCATTTGTTAATTGTTTTGTACAAGATGTGTATGCTATACACTTTAGATAGGAGAAAGTAAGAGTGAAATTGTGCAAGTATCAAATAAACTTCTCGTGGATAGGAGAAGGTTAAAGTTGATTTGCGTAAAAAGGGATGATCATATCACAAATACTATGTCCAAACAGCAAAATCTATAGAAAACATAACAAAATGATTGCATTGTTTTGACCTTTAATCGAGATTAACTTTACATACGAGGTAAAATGACTCTACTTAAAGGACGTTTTATGCAAAAAGTTATTTATTAGTCCAATTAAAAAACAAAAAAAAAATGCTCTTAATCACAATGCATACATTGTACCCAATTTTTTTACCAATTTATGGAACTTAATGAGCACGCAAAGTGGGCAATTCCCTTCAAAATTAATTATCCGAGAACAAAACATTGATCAAAAATTAAATGCCAATGACATGAAATTCCCCATGAAATCCACATTTCACATGAAACCATCTTTAAAGTAAATTTCTAGTCTAAACACACGCTACACCCTAAATTATTTTAGTCAAAAAACCACTCAAAAAATACAACTACTCTTCAAAACCTCAAATGTGTAAATTTCTTCACCAAACTATTAAAAATCAACTAAGAAGAAAACGCATGGAGATAATTTTACATATAGAGAGATGGGGAGGCTTACAGCGGCGGAGTTGTGGGTGTGAATTATGGGAATTCGGGCGGCGAAGGACGGGCCAGAAATAGAAACAGTTGACAGCCCAAAGGAAAGGAAGAAAGAAAAATCCAAAATTGAAGAATCTGCGGGCGTAAGCGACCGAATCTTGATGTGAGAGCCCCAGTGGACCATCGATTGTAGGCCACTCGGCCCGGCCTACCATTCTTGTTGATGGGGTAGAAGTTAAGGGGTTGCTTTCATCGGCGGCAGGTGGAGGCGTCATGGTGGTGGTGGTGGTGGTGGGCAGATCGGAGGAGGGAGAGTTTGAAATATCTTCCATTCTTCTGCAAACGAAAGTGTCAGTACCAAATACCAATTGCTGTTTAATGACCAATCAAGGCGAACCAAACCAAAATAGCACATCAATTAGTCTTTTATTTTATATTTATTTTTCTAATATAATTCTCCCTTTTAATTTAGGAGAAATTGCATCATTGGTTTACAATTTATTGCTTTGATACAAGTTGATTTCGTTCACAAACCATGAATGTTTTCCAAATATTTGAGTATCATTTAGCCCTCGTTTGATATCCTTTATTTTATTTTAAACCAATGTTTTTTACGATAATTGCAAGCCTAGATATCATGGTGCGTAATCAAGTCGATTCAAATCAATTTGTTTCTTCCCCCATCTACTCAAATCAATTTGTACTAGTAAATTAGATTTATATCATTCAGAATAGCAATGAAAAATCAAATTTCATGAAAAAAAGAGGAAAAAGTTGTTTTGAAAAATTACTTTCTACTACACATTCTTCAATAAAATAATATTCTACGTAAATCGAAAAAAAATTCTTAATTTTTAACCACATATTTTCTAAAAATTACTATTCAAAAATACATTTTTTCCCTCTCAAAATAGGGCTCAAACAAGGGAATAGCATTGTAGAAAAAATTAAAAACGCTTTAAAATGCCAAAATAAAGTATGTCAAACAACTCTTTATTTACTTAGAAATACACGTATAAGCAAAAAGAAAAAGGAAAAAGTTAAGTATGAAGTCAAACCAGTACTAAATGATAAACAAAACTTCAGCTCTCGAGATTTGGTTCACCTAAATTTGCTTATTTTCAACCTTGATAGGATGAAACTCTCATTAATTTCTACCAAATAAGAATCAAGACAATCCCAAATGTACATAATACTGGCAACTAAAAGTGCTGCCGCCATTTAAAATTTACAATAAACAATAATCAATAAGCATTGACAGATCTGTCCCTAATGTCAATAAAAACAGTAATCAAAGCGAAAAATCATGGTGAAAGAATTGCATTAAGCCACGAAGGCCCTTAAATATTGAATTGCTTCTCTTCTCTTCACTATACAACAAATTGATCAGGGTCGTCCCCATTATCAGAATCACAGTGTAGAGTGGTCAGCGTCCAACAGGAAACTCCAAAATCATTCACGCACTTAATGGCTTATAAAATTTGGACGAATACAGTATAACTGATGCAATTGAATGTTTCAACAAGAAAGAAAGAGATCATTGCCTCCTCTTGGCACGTTTGTTGAGCTTCATAAGCTCCACGAGGGAGGGGAGTGGCCGAGGTACTGGCACATTCGTAGACCGGTAAAACTTTCTCAAGTTTGCATTATAGCTCTTTGATGATCCAATGGGCGAAACATCATCACATTTCTTAATCTCTGTTGACTGACATTTTGTTTCCTTAAAGCCTACTGAAATCTTTATCTCCAACGACTTTACACCATTCATTTCAACAACTTCATCCTGTTGAAACGGTGCATTTACTGTTTCAGTGGAAACTCTCTCTGCATGATCACTACTCGTGGACACTATTTCCTCCTCTTTTTGGCCAAGAAAAGAATCTTGGATCCCAAGCCTTGCTTTTCCGAATAATGTGATGGGTCTTTTACTTGGAGGAGACACACTCAATCGTTTTCTCTGACTACTAGATATGACAATCGGTTCAGATTGAGGTTCTACGTAGCTCTCGGAAGTCAATTCAATCTCAGACAAACCACTCAAGCTTTTATTCGATATGTCTGGAGCCACTGATGATGCTACTACACCGATGTCCAGAAGTTTCCAGAAGGAATCATCAGAAGCTCCTTGATTTTTGAAGCAGTGTTTCTTAACATAATTCAGCTCCATAGCCCTACAACTAGGTGTTGTTGACACGACCCACTTAGGTGCAAGAAGTTGCAGAGCCCACTCTAATTCTTCTCTGGACGAGTGTATTGAGTAACATACATGCCAAACACCATAAAGATCCCTGACAGCTTGATCGGGTCTTTCTTTTCTCCGCTTTTCAGTCTGTGAAAAACCTTCATCACATGCATACCACTGCGCAGAAGGGCGTATTATAAGAGGTTCCTGCTGATAATTAGCACGAGCCTCGGCAATTTTTGCTTCAGCCTTTTCATATAGTTTGGGGAATCCATCTAACTGGAAACGGGAGCACGAATCTTGTGATAGAATTTCTGGAGCTGTAAGTTCCAGGGCATTAAAGCATTCTGGATGTTTTGCTTTATCAACAAATATCTTGCAACCAAATGTTTGCGACACTTCCACAAGTATCTCCTCTTGACCGAGAAGATCACAATGCAAATACACTGTAGGGGCATTGGGGTGTTTCCATATGCAATTGATAATCTGCTATTCAAACGTGTGGGGATGTATAAGAGAGCATGATTTTTTTATCGATGCAGTAACCAGAAATGCACACTGTACAGTAAAAAGAGATTTTGTATACGCTAACGTTCCCAAACACTAATGAAAGCGCTCATCACTTGCTCAAAACATTATTATTTACAATGTATGCGTGTACAACACATACAGGAGGAGGGAAAGAGGAATAAGCAATGTTTGATATAATATCAATGGCAACAGTAATCAAATATATCAATTGGGACAAAGATAACTCTCTCGGTAATAATATAAGCTTTTCTTCGCCACTCAATTATTGGGCATATTTTAAGCTTTCAAGCTATTAATCATATCCAGGGGAAAACAAGAGTTCATAAGGGACATGCAAGTCATAAGTTACACAAGAAATTACGTCCAGATATCTTCCTGACATTTTCAAGAGACTTGCAAAATCTGGAAACTCCCAGGAATCCAATTTTTTAAGCATGTAGAAAAGGTTTCAAACTTTCCTCTCCTCATGATCTAATGATCCCAAATAAGACTTGGTGGAACTGCCTAGAAACCACCTGCTAAAACATCTTCCTACCAGCAATTACGAGCTTCTCCACCAAAAATTTAATGCCATAACTTGTATCACTTCTAAACACTATAATCATCAAAACTCTCTATATCAGGTTACCATATCATATTTAATCCTTCCCGGATATGTTTGCAGGAGAGTTAATTGCCTCTAGAAACTACACAATGATATACAAAGGAGATATATGATATCTCTACTTCATCACTAACAGCATTATCTTATTGGCTACAGTTTCCTCAACAAGAGCAACATTTCAAAAGCAGGAGACACAAAATACAAAAACATGAGCAAGTGTGATTAAACATAGTACTTTTCTCCAAGTACATAATGTCTTTCTACTCCGAAACATTTCAGCTTGGAAGGATTATGCAATTCATTGGCTTAAACTATCTCAGAAAATAATGACAACCTCAGCCACTTATTTGACAAACAATTCAACAGCTTCATCCTTCATACCTTCAATGGAACAGGACTCAACCTCTTGTCTGGCCGCTAAATTTAAGCCTCTGTTTGGGTAGATTCATAAAAGATAGAAATGAGGGATGGACTAGTGCATACTGCTTGTGGGTCTATTGGAATGGTTGAAAATAAAGTTTGACCACCTTACAACACACTAACCTCTCATTACCAATTTCATAGGTCCCAACACGTTCAATTTCTAGTTACACCACCGCTTCATAACTGGTGTTTGCAGCTTCCATATGTAGTAAATAAATTCGAGGACAGATCATTATACCTGTTGGATTGCGATTTGCCTACTGGGCATCTTAATAGAACATTGACCAAATGTGCAATCCAAGAAGACATAATCAAGTCGACACTTGGGTTCTTTCCCTTTCTTGCCAATATACTTCTCTGGTAAGCTTTGCAAACACTCAGAGGTCAGCCTGCAATCTCCTGTATGTAAAATGTTACCGAAATCTCCCTCAAACAAGAACATGACGGCTCCTGAAATTCATGGATAGAATTCCAATCAATAATTCTTCACATTATAAAACACTTCAGAAGTTCATTATCAATATTACGGGCAATGGGAACAGTTTAGAAAAGACATTAACATCAAAGCAGAGAATAAATACTTAAGAATTGAGATACACCTCTAAATAATTTATCCAAGCAAAAGGAAGATATAAAACCCTAACGTGAAGACTTTGTATAATAATATCTAATATAAACCTACAACACTATAAAAGACAGTAGATAATAGTCATTGCAATTCTAGATAAGGGCATTCAAATTCAAAATTTTTACATGCATAAATTTCAATTCCTTACCAGATTTTATTACATTCTGGTTAAAACAATCATCACGACTTAATCAATTATTCTCCCATTTGATTTAGAGTCTTTAGACAGTTCTAAGCTGCTTTGATCACTTTTCAAATTATACCAAAGTATTCATTAGCACAAAAAGCTAAGGCTCCGTTTGATTCCCTCTATTTTCCTTGGAAGTTGGAAAAAGTTTCCCATTTCCACCTTTTGTGGTGTTTGATAGCAAAAAAATTACCCGGAATTCGTTTTCCCTCCTCACCCCTCACGCGCCTCTTTTCTTGGTTTTGAAGGAAAATGCTTTCTTTTGTTTTTTGTCGTAATTGATTTTCCAACTTTTTTTTTTCTTTTTTTTTTTTTGGACAATTGGAAAAAATTTTAAACACAGTGGTAAAAATTTTTTATCACTTTTATTGATAATTTCCATGCAAAACAAAGTCAAACGTATGGTATTCGGTATGGTAATTTTTATTTTTTTTTTGCAATTTGAACAAATTATAGACCCAATGGTAAAAAAAATTATCACTGTAATGAACAATTTCCATGAAAAATAAAGTCAAACGGACACCAGACTTTCAACATTTTCCAGGTGGAAAATTATACCAATCAAACACAATTAATTACAATTCACATTAAAATAAATTCTAGGCAATTTAATTCCTTGTAATTCATTTTCTTTCCACCCAAATTTCACATTTGCAATCAAACGGACCATAATAGAAAACACACATTTGTCTATAAAGCACATGATAGTAGGAAATTTTATAATTTCTTACCTACTAATTAATTTTTCCAACACGATCCATTAGTTATGTTCTTGAAAAAGGTAAAAACGTCAGTTAAATCAAACTCACTATCCTAATCAAACATGAAATCAAAATCCATTAGATTAAAGGATAAATCAAATCATATAAAGTCACAGCATAGAAACAATAAGACCTAATACTAGTTAATAGTAACAAAGTAATAAAAATTAACAAAAAAAATACAATTGTTGATAAGCTTTATTGATTCAAATTTCGAACAAGGGAAAAAAATACATACCCGGGCAGTGATTGGCATCAAACGCTGTTACTGTGAAATCGCAATCGGGATCCTTGACAATCAAAGATTGCCCAACCTCAATATCCACAAACAATGACTCATCAAGCTGTCCAAGAAAAAAAAAAAAGTTCCCCGACATAATTCAACAATAAACCATCGATTTATAAAAATAAAATACCGAAAATGGATCGAATGAGAAAAATTAAAGTGACCTGAGGGTAATTTTGGAGAAGCAGAGTTTTGGTCAGCCTGGTGGAGTAGACTGGGTAAGAGGCGTAGGTAGTAATCCCATGTGAGTGGTCTTTGTGGGCATGGGTAAGGAAATGGTGCCTCTTTCTCCTTGAAGATGGTGTCCACGTGTCCACCGAAAATTGCAGCCCCTTGGGCATTTCTATCGGCATTTTCTTCAATTTTTGCTTCTATTCTCTATTCTCTCTATCTCTCCTATATATCTGTGTTGGTTTATGTGATCGCACGGAGAGAAGAGTGGCAGAGAAGAAGAAAATGGGGGATTTGAATAGAAATGAATTGGTGGGAAGAAGATTGCACAGTACGATAGGGGAATGTTTATTATGCTTCCGTATATAGGTCGGTATATTTTACAACGGTGACGACTGACGTGGTCCATTGTAAATAAATTTTTATAAAAATTGATGGAAAATGTGATTGAAAAGTTGATATTTTAACAGAATGTCCATTTTACACCCATTGATGTATTTTATGATTTACTAAATTATCATTTTCAACCGAATAATGATAATTGAACATGCTCAAAGATAGAGAAAAGATGGACAAACTGACTTGGTATCATATGTTTTGGTGTTTTTATTTTATTTTTCAAACTGTTCAATCATATGTCGACACGTGTCTCCCTGATGTTGAACATGTCTTTGAGTCTGTTTGTGTAACACAATTATTTTCAACCACATATTCACACGATAAAATATTTTACACGTATACCAAAAGTTTTTTCATACTTTCTAACCATACATTCTCCTAAAAATATTATGCAAAGCTAATTTTTACCCTAGAATCAAACATGCTCAAAATATGCAATTAAAACTAATTATTGTGATATTTTAATTTAATTCTAATCTCCACAAAAATGAGTTTAGTACTTATATTTCTAATTTTTTTCGTAGAATTATGATTTTTAAGAGCGTCTCCAAGATGCTCTCTATTTTTAAAAAGTATATTCTATTATTTGGAAAGCGTCTATAAATTTAAAGAGTTAAAATTTTGAAATACTCCAACAAATTTTTTATATATCGCACTTAATTTTACTACTCCCAAAAAATATTTATTATTTTTCTTTATTTTTTATTTTAACTAGCCTTCCTTTAGATTATTTTATTGTTTTTCTATATTGAAAATTGAAACTTTTTTAATGCATTTAATTATAATTTTATTTTAATTAGCTTTTCTTTAAATTATTTTATTACTTTTCTACATTAAATTGAAACTTTTTGAATGCATTTAATTATAGAGAGTTGGTTTGATTCTCCAAATTTGGAGAACCACTCTCTAAATTAAAATATTAATTTAAAGAGTCTCTTGGAGCATTATTTTAAATGTAGACTCTCTAAAATAGAGAGCATCTCATATTTAAAGAATTTCTTGGAGAGGCTCTAACGTCTTATTAATTCATATTTCCTTTCAGGGCCATGTCTGGGTCGAATTAAAATCTGATTTTAATTTAAGTCTAAGTCAAACAATCAATATCAATCAAAT
>CAIGRS010279433.1:0-10498 GCA_903798395.1 Fraxinus floribunda
TGCTCATCAGAGATCTTTTCCCCACAGTTAGTTAAGTCTTGCGTGATCCTATTGAATCTATCCATATTTTCTCCTATTTCAAGACTATGAACAAACTTAAAACTAAAGAAGAGTCTCCACAGAAAGCATTTATATGGTAGGAACTTGTTGAGGTACTGTTTTTCTAAGGCAATCCAAAGTTGTACATCAGTCTTAGTTTCTCCTACTTTCCTAATCAGGATTCAGATAAGTGCAGAAACATAGTGCTCTAAGCCAATTCATCTTGTTCAATTTTTCTAGTCTCGGTTATAAACCTCTTACCTGAGGACGAAAATTCTTGTGTTCTCTTATTCTTTATTTCTAGTGCTTTATAGTTTTGTGATTTGTTGGTAAAGTGCCTTATAATTTGAACCTAATCTTAACAATAGGGGCTTAAATGGGGATTGGAGCCATCCTCATCCCGCCCAATCCCCGCTTAAATAGGGATGGGATGAGAATATCCCCCAATAGGGAGGGGGATGGGGACCGCATCCCCCAATAAGATCAATAAGTTGATTCGAGATTTTGCTCTCAACTTCTTGTTCTTAAAAAAAAAAATGTCTTTCTTGATGAAGTCTTTCCGAGACCAGTCCATTGTCATTTCTAAAGAGATCTCATACAAATCTAGAATATCTTTAATACTTGAACAATCTCACAAAGCAGCACCACAAAAAATCAGACTGTCATCATCTTAAAACACTCTGTGAAGGACATTATAAGTTTCCTAAACGTTAGAAAACATGCATTTCAATTTAGAACAACCAACATACCTACAAAGAATCGATTTGGATAATGTTGGTTCTCATCTTTCACATAGAGCCGACCAATTTTTGAAGAACTTTAATCCAAACTAGAAAACTTCATTCCGATTCACGAGAAAATCAGATCAAACCAGATGATACCACAACTTATTTACAAGGTTTCTCCACTTATATGATAAATCGTATATGTACAATTTTTCCATCTATGTGCAGAATTAATAAACTATCTATACAATTTTGTTTACTTATAATTGAGTAATTTTGTGAGATTAAATTAGAAATTGTCGTTTTAAATTCTCGAAAAGTGTTGATCCACATCTACAAAATAACTAGGGTTTTGCAGTACTTTATAGAATAAAAAATCAATCCAAGTTGATTGAAAAATAAGATTCTTTGTTTATGTGTGAACAAAGAAGCGGTAGCCCACCTCATCGAAGCGTGTAAAGCTAAATGATCAAGTTGGTTATTCCCTTCTCTAACTTCCAAAGAATTACTTTAGGGTGCTGGATTTTACACCTATTCACACACCCTTAGCCTCAAATTCAACACTTCTCTTGCAACAAAAAACGATTTTTTTCCAATAGATTCTTCTAAGGGAATAAATAAAGTGAAGATTATTCAATGTTCATCTCTGAAGTATTCTTTGATGGCCCCTATCAATTTGTTTTTGCATGCTGAGAAGAAAGAATCAGAATATTCAACAGTTTCAACTTTTGGGTTTGAAATGGTGACCTCCAAATTTCTTATCTCCCCATTTTTTCAAAAGATAAGAGATTGTGTTTTTTATTTTTTATTCTTGTTTTCTGAGCCAACAGAAGAAGGTTCTGAACGAACCAAAGATAATTCATTGCAAGTATGCTCGAGATTCGAGAAGGCTCTACATAAATCGAAAGTCAAATGACGTACATAGCAAACTTGTCACGAAGATATTATCGAGAGAAATATTTAGGATTATTAGTAAAAATGAACAAAAAATTGAGAGAATAAACATGATACTTGAATTCAAAAGTCTGAGAAATAAAATATATAACCATTCAACAAACTTCAATGTCATCCTTTTTTCCATTCAAGAATGAAGACTTTTTTTTTCATTAAAACCTTTACATTTTTTCAACACATGTACATGTCTATATTGTACAATCTTGACTGAATATAAAAATATTGGAGATTTAACTGGTGACTGAACCCCCCTCTATTCCACATCTAATAAACTGCATGAACTTGGAATAGGATATCAAAGAATCAAGTTACAGAAGGGAAAAACAAAAGCAAAGTGGATTAAAATTTTCTCAGAAAAACTTGAAAGCATTTTCTCTTTGGCATCCCGCCTCTGAGGAAATTGCAGTTCTAATTCGTCGAAATAAATGTCTATACGATGCTTCAGAAATGGCTGATTCTTATAACTTGTCAACTGATAGAAAAACATGCCAGGGGAGCCAGCGACCATGCCTCGTTGAAAAGTCACTATAACATTCCATTCCCCTGTTAGCAAAATTCTTCTTTGGTTAAGTTCCAACCTGAACAAAATTGTGTAATTCTTCTTTGGTTATGTTCCAATCCGGATGCTCTTGCCATGTAGCTATAAAGGGCTAAGATTCTACTACTAAAATTTTTGTTTTCAAAAATGAACTCAACAATGAGGATAAGCTTTGTTGACCCCAAAAATAGAATTCAACAGATGTCGGGCTCACTCTTGTCACGTTAAGTACGGATCAAGAGCGTTTTTTACCGGAACAACTACGATAATCAGCCTGGAATGGACGCGGGAGGCACTTTCCGGCTAGAGACGATATCGTTTTAGACTCCGACGGTGTGATTTGATGGCAACCGCACTATCAACAATTGTCAAACTAAGATAATCAAAAATAAATCTCTCTTCTTGTTCCATGGAATATGTGGAAGGATCGATCAAAAAGGACTTTGGATGTACATTCAAAATAACAATAACTTTTCCTTCGACTTGTATCCAACAATCTTCTAAAAAGGCAATGGAGGAATCTCTTAAGTAATACTGCCCTGAATTCTGGAGGGTTTTTAGTACAGGTATTTGGTATTTTTCATATCTAGATGCCAACCCTTATTTCTTACAAGAAGAAGCTATCTATACTGCCATAGCAAACGTGGTGATCGTTGGATCAACACCACGTGGCCAGATCTCCTATACAGAAGTCTCACATTACTGTTTATTCCTTCAATTAATATTGACAAATGGTCAACCATTCTATATTGTAGGTTGACACACTGACACCTTGACACACTTTATTACAGACGTCATTTTAATCTTTTATGGGATCTTCAAACTTCTGTTGTGGGTCAGTATCGACTTGAGGAGTTCTGACGCTGTTGAGCTTCGAACATCTCGTAAGGACCTCGGCTTGAGCTTCAAAACCTCCCATAGGGTGTGGTTCAGACTTCAGCATCAGCGTCAGTCCTCATAGAAAGGACTTAGGACGTTAGTTCCTTTTACCATTTTGGCCCTCTTTTGACTTCCCTATCGACTTTTCGCTTACGTAGCTTGTTGTCCACGTGGCACTCTCACATAGGGCCTCGGAAATGAGCCATAACAATCTTCATCCTTGGTAAGGAAACTGCTCAAATCAACACCTACAGAGATGCTGAGACAACCGAAAGGTTTTCCTAGAAGAGGTCAGCCTTGAAAATCTGCGTAATGGCTCACTCATTGAAATTTACATACTTTAGGCAAAGAATTCATTGATCCAGCCACAGAAGTGCACATGATGTAATTATCGTAATAATAGAGCAAAGTGAAGAAGGGAGAAAAAAAAATGACACTTCAAGATTGTGTGTTCAAAATTCACAAGGTTGATTTAGCGTTTGAATCATTTATACGGTTAATAATTCATGGGAGTACTCACAAGATAGTAGAATTGAAAGCACGTCTTAATTCATATTAATAAGCATGAAGTACACTAATAGACACTAGTTACATTCAGTTACAAGTTCAAGAAAAACAGAGAAATCTCCATTGGTTTAGCATGGAAAAAAACACCATCTGACCAAAATGAAGAGACTTTTGTACTACATATATAAACATAAACTCCAGGGCTTCTGCATATGTCAAAAAAACCATTGCAGAGGCCACAACTGGCTCCAAACTAAACCTGGATTACAACATAAAGATCCTAGAAATAAACCAAACTACTTAGAAGCATATGGTATATTATTATAAAGCTGCCCAATCTATCTCCACAGAAGGACATTTCTGCAACATGAAATCGGATTCTTCGAAAGAAGGCTCTGAGAAATCCAGAAAGGTAATATCAGATTCTGGTGAAGCCGACACTTCATCAGATGGGGAAGGTGATGATGAAGCCTCCACCTTGATGTTATCCTCTAATGCCTGGTGACTGAATCCTCTATTCAGTGACTCTTCCATATTCGGAACACTTGTTTGTGTTGAAATTTCAGCCTTTGCATCAGATTTAAAACAGGGCCTTTCAGAATTCACCTGTTTCTGCGAATTAGCCAAGCTTTGACATATTGCTTGAAGCTTGGCGTCAACAGAGGAATGCAGGGGCTTGAAATTACTGAATTCTTGGCACAACTGATGCCGAAGGTTGGGGAAATTGAGCCTTGCAAACTCTCCTCTTAGCTTATATGCAGCCTTATCATACGCTAAAGCCGCTTCCTCAGCTGTGTCAAAAGTCCCAAGCCAAAGCCTAGTTCTGTTCTTTGGAAGTCTAATCTCCGCAACCCATTTTCCCCAATGCCGCTGCCTCACTCCTCGATAAAGCTTCGTGGGCTTGGAGGAAGTTCCAGCATGCTTCATTGGGACAGGTTTTGGACAAAGAAAGCTTGAGAATTGGTTCTGCTTATGCAGCATATGGCTACGAGTGTAATTCATTTGCTGATTTTGCAATTGCTGCTGCTGGAACTGGAATTGAGCCTGGATTTGAAGGATCTGAGATGGGGTAAGGAGATTTAGCCCAATAGTACTATCAGTTTGCTCATATCCAAAACTCGAAAGCCCGGGATAAAATTCTTGGGTTTTTGAAGGGATTGAGCAAAAACCTGGGTACATATTGGATTCAGTAGAAAGAGAAGAAAAAGAAGAGTCAAAAAGGTAGTCAGTAGAAGGAGGAGGAGGAGAAGTTGAAGGAGAAGGAGAAGGAGAAGAAAGAGGAGGAGGAGGAGGTGAAGAAGAAGATGAAGAAGAAGAAGAAGAGGAGGAGGAGGAGGAGGTATTTGAAGCACTTTTCATAAATGGTAAAAGCGCTTGCATAAGCTCTTCCCTGAGGGGATCTGTAGAAAAAACTTGACTGCTGCTAGCACTGTATATATCAATAGCTGCTGCCATGATTTCTTATCAAGAAAATACAGAATTCAAATAAAGCAAAAGTAACAAAATACAAAACTTACCACACAGAGGAGCAAAGAGGTCTCAAATAAACAACCCTTTGTTACCCTTAAAACTATATACTGAAATCAAAAGAAAAAACAACCTGAGGGATTAAAAAATAGGCCCTCTTAGTTGTTCTGATTAACAAAAAGAAGGAAATATACAATAAAAAGTGATCTCTATTCTGAATCACCTGGCTTTCGAAAAAATGCCTTCAGGGGTTTGCTAAGAATTTCTTTCCAGTTCAAGTTCAAAATCAAGAAAACCAAACCCTGAATTTTTTTTTATCAAATTTTGAAAGACAGACGATGACAGAAAGGGGATCCAAGAAGCGGGGATTAACAGAGGGGGAAAATAAGAAAAATTGAAGAGAAATGCAAATAAACTCGCTAGTTTTTGTTGCCTCGCTCGACTTGGTAGTAAGCACTCTGTATGCGTATGTATATAAAGGCCTAGACCATGGCTCTCTCTCTTGATTAATTTGATTCTCTCTCTCGCTCTACCCATTTTTCCTCTATTTGCGTAATTATAATCCTATGTTTCGGCTCGCAAGTGGCATGTTGACACGTGTGTAGATGACTGGCATCTGTCTGTTGTTTTGATAAGACACGTGGCATCTAGGCATTGGAAAAATCCTTTTACCTAATAGGCAGTGGACTTTCGACATTAATGATTCACACCTAATTTGCTGCGAGCAATCTGGACCATTGGATCTCTATAATCAAAATCCTAAAATTAATTTGCCCATGAAATTTTTTTGTTGTTGATGCTTTGAGGCATATTTGAACCCTATTTTTTTTACTCAAAATGTATTTTAAAATAATATTTTGATGAAAAATGTGTAGTTAAAAAATAAGAAAAAAATTTAATTTGCATGTAATATGATTTTATCAAGAAATATGTGGTTCAAATAATGGAGACCAAACAAGATTCAAATTATATATATATATATATATAATTCATGACTACAATAGTTTAAGAATACAATTTCAAAATTAAAAAAATTATAAAATAAAAAATCGGGTGGTATATAATTGTGACCCACAAATTATATAATTATGATTTAGTGTGATGTCTGATTGTGATATAAGCATATACAATCATGTAACCACCTTATTTTTTTTTATAAAAAATAATAATAATGCTTGATTAATGAAATTAAAACTAAAAATATCTTTTTAGATAATTTTCTCAGATAAAAATCTCCCCACAAAAAAATATATTTGTGACAAATAATGATTTAAAAAGTAATATTAGTCAATATATAATGCCTAGCTCCAATTTGACCTTCATTTTATTTTTTGTACCTAAAATGTTATCAATTTTTTTTTTCTATTCATTAAAAAATAAAAAAATAAATTATCATCCCCTAATTCCGTCTCGTGGTGGTAAGAGGAATAGGATTCCATTTTCCTATTAATTTCAAACTTATCCAAATAATTTATGTTTGCCTTATCTAATCACTCATTAATTAACCTAATAAATTGCCTTCCGATAGATACATTCAATTGAAAATTACCTGCTAAGACAAATGAGGTGGGACCCTGACACCATGTCGTTTGTCAACAAATTTCATTACATTTTTTTATTTCAAAAAAAAAAAAAAGAATTATGATACATTAGAAAATATTCATCTTCACCGAGAATCTAAACAAATAAACTTGATTTTTTTTTTATAAAAACAATTTAAAATACAGAATATAGTGTTGTGTAAATTTTATTTTATTTGGTGGAGTCAAAATTGAAGGTCATTAGTGGGGGAGCGATGAGTAGGGGAATAGTGGACGAATCTAACGTCAACTGCGGCGCCAGTGTGTCAGGAGTTAGGACAAAGAAAGGGACATGATGATTCTAGAGAGTTGTGAAGGGGCAATTTGGTTCTCTCACGGAAATTAATGTACACAACCACCCACTCACCCACCCGCCCATCCACTTGATTTTGGCAAAGTGTTAAATCATTTTTTTTTTTTTCAAACGATTCTAGTACTAAAATTTGTTTATTTTAATAATACATTATTTTTTAATTGTTTAATACGTATTTAACATTTAATTATGCATTTCATTATTTAAGTACACGCATAGTAATTAAACATTTATTTTCAAAGACTTGAATTTATCTCATATTTAAATCAAAAATGGTGCAAATTAATTATTTAAGTTCATGTACACTTCTTTATTTTCAAGATTATTCATTTAATCTATAATGTAAATTTATTCTCTAAGTTCAAGTACACACCCTTTTGTCTAAATTAATTCTCGAGATCACTTGTTTATAAATTATTATTTCTCTATATTCATTAATTCAAATTAATGAAATTCCATGTTTATGAATGTAATTGATTGTTATTCCATTTCAATTATCAAATATTTTGATCTCCCGCATTATGGAATCAAAGGCTATAAGATATTTATCGACGTATGAAAATGAATGATTCATTAACGTGATGGTAGCTCGAAAGGGTTTAATCGGATCTTATTTAAACAGTGCTGAAAATTTTGATATTTTGAGGCTAAATCTAATTGACAATGAAGTAATACTTCTATTACGATAACTATCTATTTTGTAATCATATTATCCAGTTATCCATAAAATGCCCTTAATCTTAATATTCAATTATTAATATGATTTTTCTTCTATGTTCATCATCTTCAAACTCGAGATAAAATAATTCATGAAAAAAAAAAAAAATTCAACGTCAATGCATGCGGACACCAAATCTCAATTAAAATGCCCTTTAACCTTGACAAATGACATTGAAAATGTGAGATTTGACGTGCTTAACGAAGGCATTTACGCGAGATGGGCCTTTAGACGTAAACTTGATACGATTGTAAAAAAATAGTTAGTTCTTATTTTCTCCTTTTTGTGTTTTATCACTTGGTACTCGGGAAGATTAATAATCGATTGCAGTTATTCCATGATGCACAAACGGTGAACATGCAATAAAATAAACAATAAAACTAGTTTTACAATAATTGATGTCAACTTTGATTGGTATTCACTTGTTTTCAAAATTCTAACCATTGATATAAAAAATAATAATTTTTAAAATGGATGGATGTGATGATACCAATAACCAAATGTATAGTTGTCAATCAATATTATCAACAAAAATTGTACATGTAGCCGGGGCGGACCCGCACCCGGCGAGACTCGACGGTTGCCCATGCTCGATCCGCCGGAACATTTTTTTTTTTAATATATACAATGAATAAACATTTAAGATTATATACTTGGTAAGTTCCTTTTTTACCATACATCTCTTGTAGCTCAACAGGCAAGAACCTTTATTTTTACATAAGAGACCCCTGTTTCAAATCCATTTGGACCATTTCCTAACAATTTTATTGTGAAATGTTTTAAATTCTACAATTTTTGCCAAAACCAAATGAACTAAGGGAGAGGATTCGAACCCCTACCTCAAGACAAGATATTGAACACTTGACCATTATGACACTCATGGAATTTGATAATTAGTTTACCAGAATAATATATATTACATTTTAGCGATTTTAATGCAATTGTAAAAATTCGAACCGTGCTCTTCCTTTGAATTATACAAAACTTGACCACAATATCATTTGATGAAAAACAAAATTATATATGTTTAATTTGTACAAAATAATTGTTGTATTTAAATTTTAGACCTTGTTTGATTTCCCTTTTTTTTAAATACATTTTTCTCTTCTTTCAACCGCACATTTTTCAATAAAATAATATTACAAGCAAATTCAAAAAAAAATTCTTATTTTTGACCACACATTTTCCATCAAATCACTATTTCAAAATACATTTTTTGCAATAAAAAATGGGCATCAAACGGGACTCTTAATATTTTATTACTGACAACGGTCGACGATCCACGATCTCTCGTGCTGATTCGAAATCCTAGGTCCGCCACTGCACGTAGCATGATTGTAAAACAAGTACTTTCAACTGAGATTTAGAACTAAAGTGTGTGTTGCCCATGGTTTCAGATGTTAATTTAATTTTTTTCTCTGATCATGGTCTTCAAACTTGTGGTAAAACAATTCATAAATTTTTTTCTTGTTAATCTATATTTTGCAATGACAATTAACAATGCCCAAAGATAGACAATACCTCATGTTGAAATATATCTTCCATAACACGTATTCTTGCACAAACAATTATATGTTGCACTTTCAAGATGAATTTCTATAGCAACTACAAAGATTTTAGTTAAATATCACCAAAAAAAAATTATAGTGTATAAAGAGATTCTCGTTGAATAAAAGATTTATTTCATAACCATTTTCTTTTAACTATTTTTATATTCACGCATCTTCAAATATTACTCTTACGGCACTTATAAAAAACATTTCATAATAACATGCAATGCACGTTCATCGTAACTAGTTAATTATAAATAAAACTAGTATCTCACTTAAGACTACTTAGTACCACTTATAATAATGTTATATAGTATTGATCTTCTAACATCAGCAGATTGGATAAAAAATTCTTAATATTGATGTGGTAAGAAAATCTTAGTTATGGTTCACTAAATTTATGATCGTTTCAGATAATCATGACTAAGGTTCTCTTATCACGTCAACAATAGAAAGTTTTATCCTACCCGTTGGGGGTAAGAAATCAGGACTATAATATTATAACATCAATAATACTAAATAGCATTTCTCAACATTTTAGTAAGCTCAAACTTTTTAACAAGCAAGAAATAATTATTGCATTCCATTTGCAAATAATCAAGAAAGACTTCTAAACGTTTCTAAACAAATATTTTTGTTACAAAGTTAAATAATCAAATAACATCACGACGTTATTTTTCGTTTTCAGGCTTAAACAATTTTGCATTATACGATATAATGATATATGTTTTAAATTTAAATCCAGCT
The DNA here is from genome assembly GCA_903798395.1 of Fraxinus floribunda. Taxonomy (NCBI): domain Eukaryota; kingdom Viridiplantae; phylum Streptophyta; class Magnoliopsida; order Lamiales; family Oleaceae; genus Fraxinus; species Fraxinus floribunda. The sequence goes on from CAIGRS010279433.1 coordinate 10,018, forward strand.
CTTCGAAAATATCAATTGATCATTATACAATGTGGAAAAATTGAAATGGTCTTCAACTTATGGCCCCTCAAGTAAATTGGTCCCTAACTTTTCATTTCAAACATTAAATCCTCCATCTTTCATTTTTTGTTTTACTATTAGTATCAACGAACGATTTCCATCCAATTATCCTTACGATGCCAAAATTAGAGGGTTGGGTGAGGTTGGCGAAGGGTCATAACTACGAAGACCAGAGATGTTTAAGAAATCAAGAGAGTCGTACTAGGGATTAGCAGTAGATGGGATTGAGATAAGTGACACGTGATTGACTCAATGAGTTAATAAATTTCGTTTTTTTTAAAGATTTCGTTTTTATTTGAACTTAAATATTGCACACTAGGAGTCCACATGTTCTGTGCGTGATGTTTTCATCAACAAATTAGATGAAAACTTCTACCAACAACATTAAAATCACAACGAAATTGAAAAAAAAAAAAAAAAA
>CAIGRS010279454.1:0-10143 GCA_903798395.1 Fraxinus floribunda
CATCCAACATATCATCTAACCTAAGAATATGATGACGATACTTTACCGTTATGTTGTTGATGGCTCTGCAATCCACGTACATCCTCCACGTCCTAACTTTCTTTGGCACAAGTACTACTGGAATAGCACATGGACTCATGCTCTCCCTCACGTACCCATTGCTCATCAATTCCTCCACTTGCTTTTGAAGCTCCTTTGTCTCTTCGGGGTTACTTCGATAAGTTGGTCAGTTTGGAATGACAGCTCCAAGGATGAAGTCAATCTGATGCTCGATGCCTTGAATGGGTAACAACCTAATAGGCATGTCCTCCGGGAACACATCTTCAAATTCCTGCAATAAAGAGATAGCCAAACTAGGGGGGATGAGTTTGGTTCTTCAAGATTGAGAAATGATTCTTTATAGACCAACAATATCATTTGTTGTCTCTCATTTATTGCTCTTTTCAACTCACTTCCTTTTTCAAAGAAATTTACTTTNTGAGTTTGGTTCTTCAAGATTGAGAAATGATTCTTTATAGACCAACAATATCATTTGTTGTCTCTCATTTATTGCTCTTTTCAACTCACTTCCTTTTTCAAAGAAATTTACTTTCGACTTTTCTCTCCTCTCAGACGACTCTCTTTCTTTTCTCTCATGTCGCTCCACTCTTTTTTGCTCTCTATAGCCACCACAACATTTTTACTCATACTCACCATCTCACTATTTTTTCTCCTTTTTTCTAACTCTTTTACTCTCCTTTCTTTCTCATTTTTCAGTTTGATTTGGTCTTCATACACTTGTGTCGGTATCAATGGTACAAGGGTAATGGACCCCCCATAACAAAGCTGTATCGATTCTTTTACCCATCATGAACAACCTTCCTATCATATTGACATGGTCTACCCAACAAAATATGCCCCATATGCATAGGTACCACATCGCACATAATCTCATCCTTATACGTACCAATTCATAAGTTGATCAATACCCTCTTGCTCACCTTAATTTCCCTATTATCATTCAGCTATTGTAACTTATATGGTCTAGGGTGTCTGAATAAGGTTAACCCCAATTTTTCTACAAGATTTGTGCTAGCCACATTAGTACAGCTTTCCCCATCAATGATCATGCTACATACCGTATTGTTAACGTAGCATTGTGTATGTAATATGTTTTCTCTTTTTTTGTTCCAACTCATCTATCTTGATTTGAGTGTTGAGAGCTAGCCTCGTGACCAGTACCTCGCCAATAGTAAATTTCGTGCTATCTCCTTCACTAACCTTCTCCAATGCCGACATGCCTTCATAATCATCATCACTATCACTCACCACATCTCCATTGTGCACAATCATCATCCTTTTGTTTGCGCATTGAGAAGTGATTTGTCCAGTTCCCAAGCACTTGATATCCCGATTTCTAGCTGGTTGTGGCTCTTTTTTGGGAGTTGTTCTGCTAGTTCCATAATCTTTTTCCCTTGGCATTTCAGTCTTTCTTTTCGAAATAGATCCATCACATTTGTCATCCCACCTCGATTTTCAAGATGAATTAGAAACCTAAGCACCTAATGGTTTCCTAGCTGTCTCCTTCCTCTTCAGCTGTTTCTCCACCTTCATGGCCACATGAAACATGTCTTCGATCTTCACATAATGCTGCAACTCCACAATATTAACAATGTCTCTGTTCAACCCACTTAAGAAACGAGACATGGTGGCCTCCTGATCCTCTTCCACATTCTCCCTGATCATCAAAATTTCCATTTCCTTATAGTAGTCTTCCACACTCCTCGACCCCTGATATAAACTTTGCAATTTTTGGTATAGCTCCCTTTCATGTGTTCCTAAATAAATGGTGTGACCAAGAATCTTATCTTAGTCTAACATGGGACTACTTTCTTAGCAGAAACTGTAAGTCCATTTTGTTTGACTACATATATGAATGTATACAAATGTTTGAAATGTTGTTCTAAATTTTCTGAAAAGATTAAAACATCATCGATGTAAACAATAATAAAATTGTGAAAATGATTAAAAATATCATTCATAATTCTTTGAAATTTCGATGGAGTATTTTTTAGACCGAATGGTAAACATTCCATTCAAATTGGCCAAAAGGAAATCGAAAATAGTTTTGTACCTATCTTCTTCTTTAATTTGAATTTGCCAGAATCCTAACTTCATATCAAATTTTGAGAAGATGACACCTGTGAACAATCTATTCAATAGATCTTTCTTTTGAGGTAATGGATATCTTATCCATTGAAGAGCTGAATTAAGGGGTTTGTAATTGATAACCAAACGAGGAACATCTCGTTCAATTTCAGCTGAATTATTGACATAAAAGGCGGAACCACTCCAAGGCGATTTGCTTGGTCTTATAAGCCTTTTATCTAGAAGATCTTGAATCTCCTTAATACAAAAATCAAGGAGTTCTTTGTTCATTTGAATATGACGGGATTTGGTACAAATATAGGACTCAAGAAAATATGGAGTATAAGGAAGAGAAACAACATGATTCTTCCTATCTCAGAATGCATTTGGAATACTGGAACATATTTCGTTTTCTATTTTGTTTTTGAATATTGGAAAAAATTTCAATAATTGAAGGTTCTTTCAACCTTTCTTCGATTTTTTGAAATTTAATTTCTTCTTTCAGAAATCATATATGATTCTTCTTAAATTTAATATTGTTAACAATTTTTGAAATAAAAGCTTCTTTCAGAGTATTAACATCATTGAAAGAAGGGGGATTAGTAAATTTGAAAATAATTTATTGTCCAAAAATATTTGTAGTTAATCCTTTTGAATCAGTTTTGAAAAGATAAATTTAAACAATGAAAGGAGTATCAAGAATTACTTCTTAATCTAAATCTTTGACTAAATAAAAGATATTTTTACAACAAATGTTTGAACTACAAACAAAGTCGCTCAGTGGTTTTTTCAAAGTATTTCGTAGGGATTAAACCTTCTCTAATGCAATTTTGATCACCACCAGAGTCTATTAAAACTCTAGTATGAAGTATGAATTCTTTGTTGACAATAGTATATAGTCATATGCAATACCATTTTTGAAGTTGAATTCTACTTATAACATTGACCTTTTCTTCTTCGGTTTGGGGATGATGAGAAGATTTGGAATTATCGGAATTTGAATTATAAGCATGAGAGGTTTCATCATCGGATGAGGATGAAGAGGATAAGACTTTCTCAAAATCTTATCTCGCATTTGTTCTTCAAGATAAGAAATTTGAGTTTTCATAGCATTGATCTCTGATCCTAAATCAGAACTAGAAGCTTCGGGTTTTTCATTTGGAAAACGTTTCATAACGTCTTGAATGTTGAAGGATTCAGGAGTTGAGGTTGAAGGTAGGAGAGTACTAAACTTATTTTTTAATTTTTGATCAGGAATTTGATCAATGATTTCTTTAATAAATTCTTCTTCTTTGGTAAGGACATTTATAGTTTTACAACCACAAATTTATTTACTCTGAGAAGAGAATGAAGATGAATTTGAACTATTTTCAAAATCATGATCTTCTTGATATTGATAAATTTGTTCAATTTTAGAATTAGAAGAATTATCATCAGAATCGGAATTGATAAGATTGAGAAGTTCAAGTTTAGACTTCATCGCATTGAAGATTATTAATATTTCCCTTCAGGGAGCATTTGTTTGAATAATGATCAAACTTGTTACATTTCCAGCATGTAACATTTGAGGTTTTTTTCTTTGAAAACTTTCGTTTTGAGAAATTTTTTGAAGGATATTTTTGAAAAAGAAAATTCCTTTTCAAAATATTTTTGAGAAGATTTCCTTCTCATATGAGAGGGAACATTTCTTTTATTTGATCTTGAAGGAGTTAGGATTTTCTCAAATCTATATTGTTATCAGAATTATTTGAATTCTTGACGACTATCAGATCTTTCTGATTGCAATTTGGCTTTAAGTTTGAGATCAGTATAGAGAGCTGATCTTTCTCAATCGACGAAAATGATTATTTCTCCATAAGTAAGATCATTATAAGGAATTGAATTGTCATTATCTCTTTTGATAGTATTTCTAACCTTCTTGGCGAAAAGCTTTGGAAGTCCAGACATAAATCTCCATTTCCAATACGATTGTTCGCAATCACTTCTAAGTAAGACACGAGCTAAAAACATGTCTTTATACCATCTGAAGTCTTGTAAAGTGGGACAATTAAGGTTCATAAGAATTTGATAATAATGTTCTTGAATATCTGTAGGTATTCCTATGAAATGTTTGATAATATTGTAGACTAAGCTTGTAAAACTGTCATTCGTTCCATCACTTTTGATAGAAGCTGTAATCTTATCTCTATCTTCAGCAGTAAGATAACTGAACCACCAATTTTTGAGTTGTCCAGCAAAGCCAAGGACAAGGTTATTGGTTGCTTCATGCCTACTACTTCTGTTAGTAATATAGGCATTAAAGTAAATACCCATTTTTTCGAAGAGTTGGATAATTTGATATTCAGATAATCCATCAAGGTTCCATTCTATGATGGAGTCACCATCATATTTGAACTGTTTTTTATCCTTTTTTTCAAATAGTAAATCAGAAGTAGAATGACGAGGATAAAAAGCAAGAATTTTTGTAATATTGGTTCGTTTGCCCACGAAGTTTATTGACTTGTAGATCAGTTTCTTCAATAAATTGAGATTCTATTTCGTTAATAGTATTAATATTTTTCGAGGAGTTTTTTGAAGAGGATAATTTTAATAATTCATATGCAAGTTTTTTAGACCACTTTCTTTTGAATTAAGTTTTTTAGGAACAAACTTCATGAAAATGGCATAAAGAAGGTACAAATTTTTCTATTTTCTTGTTTTTAGCTTTCTCAGAAGTTGACGATTCAGATTCAGAAAATGATTTCAATTCTGTTGAGCTGAGAACAAATAGATTGAAGAACAACATTAGTATAATTGTTTTGAGGTCGAATATTTTTGATATCTTTTATATTAACAAAAGAGTCATGAGGACGTTCAGTCTTTTTGAAAGGTGAGGCAAAAATTTCTGTGTTTCCATGTGAAACGACAATTTCTTGTAAAGGATGATATAAAGATTGAATAGTTTTACCTAAAGATGTCTTCCAGGTTTTTTTTTGAAGTAGTATTTTGAATAGATTTTGCTTTGACCTTTTTAGGAAATCTATTGAAAACTTTGAAATGCGTCCATTCGTAAAAACTAATATCATCTAAAAATTCATTAAATTCTTCCCAGTAAAATTCAAGCTGTTCTTTTGAAAAAGATTTTTTGATAAGATGTCTAGATTTTTTGACTTCAAAAGTTTGATCATTTTTAAACTCATTTCTTCTATCAATTTTAAAAGAAATAACGTTACATTACTGATCAAGTCTCTCAGAATGAAGAGGAACCATATCTGATAAAGTAGGAGAAGTGGGAGGTTCTATTTCTTCTTCTTTATCAAATTCTTCATTTTGATAAAAATATTTTTGAATTTTCGGATTAAAATCAACTCCTTTTATAGAGGAGGTTGAAAATCTAGTTGATTGAAAAGAGTTTGGACTAGATCTATTTTCAAATAAGATCTTTGAAGATTATTTGAAGATGAATGTTTGTCAAAGATAACTCTGACATTACCATCGAGAAAATGAATTATTTGTTCTTGATTTTCTCTTACAAGGGTTGGAATTGGATTTTGTACATTTTCAAAATCACATTCTAAACCTCTTGCTTGAATATTCCAAGGAATTCTCTTGGGAATCATAATGGTTGAATGGAGTGGATTAACTTCAACTAAAAGACTTTTATCTCTCAGAGAAGATCTAAGGGCACGAATATTGAGTGAGTGTTCAAAAGCTTATAATATACATGATTTATTAAAGCAAAAGCTTTTGATCTATCATCAACATTAAAATTCTTAGTTTGAATACGAAGATTAAGAGCATTAAGAATGGCTCCATCTTGAAGGCTAATTGAGAAATTTGGATAACAATTTGAAAATACTGGACTACTTTCGAGATTAGATTCAAGCATGGACAATAATGAATGTCCAAACCTTAAAAGTCTCTTATCTCTTAAAGTTATAAGAGTAGGAATGTCTAACCCAAGTCTAAATAGGGGTTTGACAACAATTTGAACAAATCCAACTTGAAGATATTGAATTTTTTTCTTGTTAGCTTCTTTTGAAAGTAGATTGATTGAAACAATTTGGTTTTTGATTGGAATAGTTTGGTCTAATGTCTTGATAACATAACTTTGAGTAAAATCAAATTTTTTATCTCATAGATAGAACTTTTATCTACATTTGGGATAGTCTGATTTTGAAGTTTTTGCTCTATTTGAGCTATTTAAAGTTCTTTTGAATCAATATCATTTAATGTAGATGCGGGTGCATTATCATTTTGATAAGTTTCTTCATTATTTTTTTGAATTACTTCCTTCTTTTGAACTACCACCTTTACTAAACCAATTAGACATGCATAATTGAATTATATGAAAAGAAATAGCTATCTTACCACTGTAGATACAATACTATATGTTAGACCAAAGCTTTACCAAAGCCTACAAAGGGGACCACCCTAAACGCCGACCTTGGCTCACACAAGCTGACCAAACCTCTATTCAGCAGACATACATGGTTACACACCAGTTTTACCTCTAACACATTAACAACAATAGTTTGATACGATTCTTCTCACAACAAACAATTATGCTTTAATACCAAAATAGGCACAGGACTAGGGGATGGTTGTGGGAGAGAGGATGTAATATGTCGGAGAACAAGAATAAATTTTGAAATAAGAATTTTATTGAAGATTGAAATACAATTTTTTGAACAATACTTTGAAAGAAAGATAAAATTACAAGATTATATATATATATTTCTAATATTGTTCCGTCAAATATCACTACAATCACATTTGGTAATCATTTCGGTCCACAAGAACAATCGTCGAATGAAATTGTTGTAATTCCACGTGAAAGCGATAGTCAAAGTCTCAATTATTTATCACATCTCACGTTAACTTGTGTCATATAAATTGGTCGCAATTATACGATATATAATGAATTAGAGTTAAAATTATTATTATTTTTGTTAAGCACCAATTCCGAAATTACAACATTGACATATGATAAAAAGTCACAACATACCTTCAATATTCCTTCTAGCTATTGTCATGTCTACTCATAATCTGTGGAGATTTTTATTATTGATGTTGATCTTATTCATCCTACAATTGAACAAATCAAAGAGGTGAGTTATGAATTAAGTAAAACATTAAAAGGAAATCAAAACATGAAGAAGAAACTAGATTCAAAAATGAATTCCCCTTTTTTATTTAGGCTCAGAAATAATCAATCCAACACCACAAAGACAACACCAAATTGAATAACTTTGTAGGCAGAGAAAACGACACACAAAGGCAGGAAAAAGATGCAAAAAACTGGCACACAAAGGCAGAGGAAGAAGAAACTGGCCGGTTTTTCCAGGTTTTTGGTGGTACAAAAATGAAGCCAAGACACTTCAATTTATAGGCAAAAAGGACAAACGAATTTTCACATTTTTCTTGCCAATATAGAGTTCAAGAAAACTGGAATGGTTACCAAGGATAATGATAGTACAACCATCTAACTTCTTGAGCACCTAGCCCAATGGGCTAATTTCCTCTAAATACCCAACAAGATTGGACTACATCAATTGTGGTGTGGATTTATTAATATTCTTCAATACCAGGCTTATAGCCTATGAAAACAAACGGGCCACGATTTTTCATTATTGCCTAGGGGTTATTTTGACATTACTAAAATACCCAACAGTTGATATCATCAACCATTGTTCTTTAAAGAAAAAATAACTAATTTTCTATATTATAGTGATAGATTTTGAAGAAAGAAACTATTTTCATATATCCATCGATTAGTTCTCAAATTAATCTTCTCTATCTAAGAAACCCATCAATGGGTTCCAATACATAATATTCTAAAAAATATATTTATTGTTTTGGAGTGAGATAATTTTTTCAATTTTGTGAAATTATTCTCATTTCTCAAGATATAACGTTAATTATATTAGTCGTCAAGATTTTCTTAATAACTATGTATGTATTTTACGTTCGATATCTAATATTGTGCATGAACACTATTATAACAAAATAATTATAAAAAAATAAGCTTTAACTTAAGTTTTATGAATAAATCAGCCATAACTATACTTATCCATTCTATACATTTAAAAAAAATATTGTCCAATAAATGTAATTAGGAATGGAATATAAGAGGTTGGAGGAGGGAGTTCTGAAAAGTAGAAATTTATACAAGGGATTAATATAGAAGATGTGATAGTAAACAAGTTAAAATTAATTAGGTGATACTAAAGTTTTTTCCACCATTTTTGGTCAAAAATTCAATTTCATCCTTAATTTAAAGATATATGTTAAATTCCATCCTTAACTTCCCATTTCATCTATATGTTAGTTTCATAAAAAATGATTAACTAAATAGTAAGTTATTTAGATTTGATATGTAATTGTTAAATATTTATGAAAATGAACTGTTGTATAGTTTTCAATTGGCATTAAGCGTGTGTTTGATTGCAAGTATAAAATTTACATGAAACACAAATTGATTAATTTAATCTTTAGCTTGAAAAATGTTATACTTGTTCATCTTTTATTGGTATATAGATAATAGAGATGTGGGTAAATTAGAGAGAAGGTGAATCGTCTAAAAAATAAAAATCTACATCTTCCTAAAGAAAATATTTTTCTTATTTTTGAAGAAAATATGGTTGTGACCAAATTTTGAAAAATATTTTCCATGAAAATAATGTCGATAAAAAACCATAAAATTAGGAACTTGAGTGAAAATAAGAATATACATTAAAAAAAGATATGCTAACTTTTTTAGTCATGTGATTAATGTGAAATTTAAAATGAATAAACATGCATTCCATAGTTCGTGGTTTGGTTTACTTGTTCATCGTAATAATAATTGTTTAATCACCATTGAAGTTGAACAAAATATTTTTCAAAAGAAGAAAAATTTAAATTATCATCTCATATAAACAACTTTTTTATTGGCCATTGTTCTTTCAAATACAATTCACACAATAACATTATATTGTATTAATTTTTTTCTTGTAATATATTTCAGTTTCAATATAAGAGTTAGTTTAATGTTTAAGATTTTAATTATGATTGTGATATGTTATACCTAGATTGTTACATACTGAAAGTCATTTAAACGAGTCAATGCTTACACTCTAGACTGCAAATGGGTCAAAAGTTAAACTAGCTAACAATATTTGTGCACGACCTAAATTTGAAAAAACTTGAAGAAATTTGTCGATGACTTTAGATATATAAAGAAAAAAAATTTGGAATATTTTAGAATAAAGAAGAGAGATTAAAATGTTTTGTAACTAGATGTCCCATTTAATTACGAATAATGTTACTTGTACATAAGGAGTTACAAAAACTTTTACAAATAGATGAATTGTTAAGAGAGTGGAGAATTTATTTATTTATTTATTTTGGTTGCAAAAGTTTCAACCCAACATATCTCACCATATATTATACTTATGTAAATCAATTTAAGTGATGGTGAACATGTAGCACAACAATTTAATAAGATATATGAAACTTATAACAGTTGAATAAAAGTTTACAGAAACATATTACATATCTACCGAAATAGAATAAATCTCTAATAAATTTGTATCGTCCATTTAAAAGAATTGAAATTATAAAATGTCAAAGTAACCAACAAAAATAGAAGTAGGATAGGAGCTAAATACTTAAGAGTTTTGAAAGTGCTTTATATTTCGAGAATTTTATATTATACCCCCGCTAAACCAATTTTTTTGACTCCATCTGTGTACCTTGATACGACTCATATAGTGTAATTCGTATAAATATAGTTAGTAGAAATGCATAAACAAAATATTAAGGCTAATTTAAAATTTTTTGTTCACACCAAAACTTTGCTTTGTTTACTATCAATAGCCAATTTCCTCGAGCAGAATAGTGTTCCTAAGACGATTACTAATGATTAGTTAAAAAGTCATTTCAAAAAATGAATTTAATGGCAGGTTGGTATGTTGTCGTAGGCACTCAAAAATAGTCCTTAAACCTCTAAAACTAATGTAGTAGTGGAAGCAAGGGTCGATCCCACAAAGAGTG
>CAIGRS010279557.1:0-16549 GCA_903798395.1 Fraxinus floribunda
CAAACTTTCAATATTTTTCATGTGAAAAATTATACCAAACTAACACAATTAATTATAATTCTCAGTAAAACAATTTCTAAACAATTCAATTCTCTGAAATTCATTTTCTTTCCACTTATTTTTCACATTTGCAATCAAACGGACCTTTATAGTCTAATATGACCTAAAATTTGGTCTATATTAGGTTGTATCCATTGTCCACATATGTCAACGAGTTTAAATTCTTTTATTTAAAAATAAATTTTTTCTTACTTAATCAGTAATTTTATTTTGATTTTTCATTTTAGAAGCTTGAGTTTGGGAGATTAAATTGCCTTATTACCTATTTGTTTGTGTTCTTTTTTTAACTTATGAAAAAAAAAAACTACGTAATTATGCGTGTCCTATGTACATAAGAGTATCTTTAAGAGACCCTTTAAATATGAAATACTCTCTATTTTAAAGAGTCAATATTTAAAATCATGCTTCAAGAGAGTTTTTAAATTAACATATTAATTTCAAGAGTGGGTTTAACTCTCCATATTTGGAGAGCCAAACTCACTCTCTATAATTAAATGCATTCAAAGTGTTTCAATTTTCGATGTAGGAAAATAATAAAATAATTTAAAGAAAAGCTAGTCAAAATAAAAGATAAAGAAAAATAATAAATATTTTCTGGGAGTAGTAAAATTAAGTATTAAATATAAAGAGATTGTTGGAGTACTTCAAAATTTTAACTCTTTAAATTTATAGATACTCTCCAAATGATAGAATATTCTCTTTAAAAATAGAGAGTCGTTTGAAGATGCTCTAAGGCATAAAAAAAAATGATCATCCCTTTATGGCTTGAGAAAAATTATACCATTTGTATATAAAAATGCACAGCTGTTGACATTCAATGGGGTGAAAATCTTTGTCATTAACTGTTTTAAGTGTTGGTAAAATCAATGACAAAAATATTGACCACCTTACACACTGTCAACCAAATTGTACCTATAGCATAACTGGCTTGAGAGAAAAAACATATATATATATATACTTTGCATATTTCGTGAGATCCACGAATATTGTCCTTTTAAATTGCATATAGTATAATATATATATTTGTACTTGTACGTATAAAAAAAAGTAATTCTAATTTGTTCATGTTAATTAAGCAACCATTTAATTAAATTATTGTTTTTAACATGAATTAATTACGTGTCACAATAAGAAAAAAAAAGTATGGTAGTAAAACAAATATACAAAGAACGTAATTTTTAATTATAATTAACACAACATTATAAACTACAAAAGAAGTGTCATTTACAAGAAAATCTTGAAAACTAATTCACATAGGATTATGCATACACTTGATAAGTAGAGGAATTTGCAATTCTCTCTTTCATAAGTCGGTTTGTACAGGATAGAACTGCGGTCAAGAAGAACAAGTTGTCAAGTCGAGTTCAACATGCATAACCATTTTCCTTTTTGATAAGGTGAAAATTACTGTACAATACTAGTGAAGATGATAACGTACAATTTAATATGAAATCATATATTCGCACACAATTAAACAGTATTTACATAAAATTATTGAGAAGAAAATATAGTTAATTGCATATTTGTACCAAATTCGAGGCACCAATCTAAGTTGTATGGCATAATCTAGCTTTACGATTAGACATACAAGGACCTCGATGATGATCTAACACCGTTTGTCTTCATATTCATGAAATATGTTGCATGCAAGACTTAGTTTTGCCTCGAAAGAAAGACAAAGCAAACTACTTTCGAGTTTAGTGACGTATCCTAAATGTGCATATTAGTTTCGTGTGTATAAAGATGTATCGATCACATATTGTACAACATGCGTATTTTGTACTTAGAGGAGCTATATACACACTTGTGGATATCGATGCAGATACCCATCCGAGTACTTGAACTCATTTCGACCCGTGTATTAAGAACTGGACGAGAATAAGAATCAACCCAAATCCAACATAGCATGAGAATCTTCAAAGTCAGCATGTACAAAATGATCACGCAGCAACAGTTTTAACACTTACGTAAAGAAAACCAAACGAAAAAAATAGGAAAACTACAAACTAACTGCAAAAAATTCATAAAACATGCTAATCGTGGCGAGATACTAACCTTGGGAATTGAGACCATATTCTTCGTCTTTTTGAATGATTCATGTTGATGAGAAACAAATGACTTTCTTGAAGCGATCCTATATCAACATTCACATTCAATCCGGACGAAAAACTCTAATCGTCGTAAAGTTAAATTGAGAATAAAAAACAATTTCATTTCATAATTAATCTGTTTCACCTAAATTTTTTAGCACTTAAACTAGATAATGCAATTATTAAGCCAAAATGTAGCTTTCCTGGTCAGGAAATAATTTCCAAGAATAGGCAGACAATTCAATTCTTATATTTTGCCAGATTGATAAGTAATTACTTCCCACCAAACAAAAAACAATAGTTTTGGTCTTGATACTTAATTACTTTTTGAGTAAATATCTACTTTTTTTTCCTCTTTACTTTTCGGTTTAATTAATTAGCTTATCTATTCATCTATGATAATTTAAGAAAACCAGAAGCAATAACATTGAGTCTGGAGCTTTCTGATTAGAATTTTATATTAATTCTAAATTTTCTATGTTCGGTGTGACTCACTCGACAATATTAGATAATTTCAAGTGAGGAAAAAGTTTATAATCTTACACATTTTCTCATTCAATATTGTGTAGAAACGGATGACTGTCATATAATTTGCTAGATACATGATAATGTGACTGCAGACTGCGCATCACGAAATGAAGTAGTTTCATTCTATTTGATTGTTAAAAAGTCAATTTTTTGTTGAATAATTGTTATCTTTTATTTTTAATTACCTAAAAGTAAAGAAAAAAAAGAACAAATTTACGAAACAAAAGACAAGAAAAAAAATGAAGAAATCCCTAATCCGACTGTGTTGTTTCACCGTCGCCTCCCCTTGGGCCCACCCCACCTAGGTGGAGCTTGGGCGACGTGTAGCGAGGTTGTTTACAAGCAGCTGAGAATTGAGGGTGAACATTCAAATTGTGATCAGGATTGAGTTAAATCAAACTTTATACTCTTTTTTTTTCTTTTTTTTGATATTTAGTAAAATGGACTTGATGTGAATGTAATGCTAGGATCAACTCTTAAGAGGGTGTTTGGTGGGGATTAAAATTAGATTTTTAGTAGATTGTAATAAAAGTTTTTGAAATGTGTGGTTGAAAAGTTGTGGGACCCATAAAAGATGAAGTAAATATTGATTGTTTGATTTTAATTTGAATTAAAATCAAATTTTAATTCGATCCAAACATACGTGGATCATATCTACTCTCATCATAATACCTTTGAAAATGTATTATTCAAAATTGCAAAATGGAGGAAGTTGTAAAATACTAGAACAAATAAACACTTTTATTAGAATTTTTAATTGGAAGCAGTGCTCAAACGTTGGTTCTATGGTGTAGTGGTTAGCACTCTGGACTTTGAATCCAGCGACCTGGGTTCGACTCCCGGTAGGACCTCTTTTTTTCTATGTGTGTTCACTTTCTGGAATAATGTGAAATCACTTCTGGGAAATTGACTTTTTAAGTTTCCATTATTTGAAATTTAGATGACAATAACTATTTCTATATTGTGTTTTTGTTGAAAAATAGCATTGAAGGAATTTGTATGTTTATATTTGTCATCTATAAATCGGTCGAATCTCATGATTGGCAAGGATGAATGCACGCACCTAAAGGGTAGGAGGGAGATAGAGATTTGCTTTTTATACGAATTTTAAAAAATTCCGACATTGAGTTCATTAGGTTAACCGTATAACCAAGCATGCTCGATGTGATACATGCGTTTTTGTCCATTGCTCAAACGAATTGACTGCATAAATTTGTGCACTCGTAAAGATCTCAGTGGTCCATGGAATGAAAAATGAGCAAATGGAATTGATGATGAACTAGTTAAATGAATCTGGAATAGAATTATCTCAATTTTGTAGTTCGTATGCCCAAAATCAAAACAGACGCAGATGACTAGTGGCAAAATGTTCCATAAGTTACAACAAAGTGCACATACATAAAAATAAAACATCAAGAAGGAATTCGAACATCCTTGTTATTAGTGAAGAAGAAGAGAAGGCAGAAGGCATACATACCTATTAAGAAGAGAAGGCAGAAGAGAGAAATTCTTCATCCTCCAAAAATATCTGCAGATTTTTAGTCTTCATCAAGAACTCAATAGCTGCCTCATCAAATTCCATGATAAAACCTAATTTGATTAGTTCAGCAAGCTTTTGAATATGGTCTTCTTCATCCCACAGAAATCCCTCAGAAATTACTTCAGAAAAATTTGTTGCGCGTTCGAGGACATTCTTGTGACCACCTGATTTATCCATCTTCTGCATAAAAAACTCCGACTTCTCTCTCTCCCAACGCATCAACTTTCTCGCACTGACATTCACGATTTCCCCCGAAGAAAGTGGTAAACTGTAGTCCACGGTTACTGGTGTTGCTGTCTCAAGAACAGTAATTTTGAGCAAGCCTTTCAGAGCATCGTGCCTCTTCTGTACTTCAATTTGGAGATCAGCAAGAAAACCAAGAATTAGTTTAAACAGGCCTCTTCCAATGAAAACCTCTTTTGGATTCACCTGCACGGGAACAACGCCGTCAATTGCAGATTGCTCACTTTTCTGAACAGATTCAGATAAATTTCGCACTCCAATTTCCCTATAAATATCAAGCAACTTCTTTCTGGGCAAGGATTGCAAACATCGCTGAGGATACCAGACGAATAGCGGCTGCGAAGCAAACTGTTCCTTCAGGCGAAGATCATCGGCAATGAGTACGTCATATTTGTCCATTAACGAAATTCTATCTGAACCAGACAAAACTGGGAGTTTTAGTAAGTTCTCAGAAAGAACTGTCTGTGTCTCTCGACTCCAATGCTTGGCAACAAAAGCCCAAAAGGCAATGCATTCATCATGGGATAATAAGTGGCCAGAATCCTCCCAATCCTTCCAAAGCTTGCAGTAGTCATCAAGAGAAGGATAAGTATTAACTTCTAGAGCATTAGAGAAGAAATCCAACAATTCATCCTCGTAGTACTTGTCCAAAATGTTCAACTGCTGACCAAATAGACCATCTTTGTCATGAAGAACACAGTCATCAGAACTTACCCATTCACCATCATTAGAACCATTTGGAATCCATATTTTTGCAGCATCTTCACTGGTGTGTTCCCAGTTCAACTTATTTAAGTAAGAATAGATCCTCTTGATAGCCATAAAATTTGTATGTGCGTCGAGGTAACTGGCAAGCAATGCACACCCTTTTCTCTTTTCAACCACAACTCCTAAAGCATTTAGCTCTTTTGAATAAGAACTTATGATAGGGCCGTAAAATGTTTCATCGATGAAAGGCCCATCCTCCGGCAATAAGGTAGAACCCCAATCAGAACCAAACAGCAGACACTTGTCTGGAGACCTATAACCGGCATGGGTCTTTATCCAGTTCTGAGCAGCTTTTTGTGAAAGAGTAGCAATTAAAGGCTCATCCTGCTCTCTCAGCAAATTCCGAATGCATTCCAACAATGAGTATGCAGCTTCAGCAGTGATGCTACTGGGATCTTGAGGTAAACGAAGGCTTGAAGCCACAAACTCAGCACCGTACTTAAAAGAGACAACAACTCCCATGCTCTGAAGTTCCGTTTTGTAGTCGTGAATGCCCTCACCATAGTAATTCTCACCATCATCAATAAAAGGCAACAGAGATATCGAAGAGATAGATGTCCAGTCTGGGCTAAACAGGATGCACTCTTTTGGTGCTCTGCAATCAGTAAGTCGAGTGCGCAGCCATTTAACCTCTCGAATGCACATCTTGAGATCCTTGGGAAATTTAAAAGCAGTGCCTTTCAAATTTTTGTAACATGCAAGAAGTGAAAGGACATTATCTTTATTTATGGAAGACGATGATGCTTGCTGCTTAAACACATGAACAAATGCTTTTGTTGCTTCCTCAAAATCAATGATCACTCCTATTTTCTTCAATTCATTTCTGAATGACAAAATGCTCTCTCCATAAAATTGGTCATCAACAAGAGGAAAACTATTGAAAACTTGCAGAAGGCAACCCCATGTAGGATCAAACAGATAACAGTCAGCTGGAGATTTGTAACCCATGTTTGTCTTGAGGCGTATCTCATCTTTGAGAACTCTGACAAGTTTGTCGGATGACCTTAATTGACTCGTGCACTCCAGCATCAAGAGAACAGCTTCGGCCGTCAGAGACGTAGAGCATGCTGGAGATTTTAAGTTGTCAACAACAAGTTTGTGATTTCCACACAAGTGAAATACCACGCCAAGAAGCTGAAGTTCCGTACGAAAAGAAAGAATTTCCTCGCCATAATAGTCACGATCAATAAATGGAATATCACTAATTTGAGAGGCAGCCTTCCATTCTTCATCATAAAACACAGATTCCACAGGGCTCCTGTCCCCTTGGGAAGTCCGTAGCCATTTTTCATCCTTTATTCTATCAATGAAGTGATTAGGAGGAAGAAGTTTATCCCTCAAAAAACTGATGAAACTCAGTATTGAAATACCATGGACTCTGTTTATAGTGGATGAAACAGCTTTCGACATTAGATGATTTCCAATATATTCACATGCTTCACTAAATTCAGTCATAACCCCGACTTTTCTCAACTCTTCCTTATAGTTCGATATTTCTATGCCATAAAAACTTTGATCCACCAATGGTATATCAACAAGCAATGATCCATTTTGAAGAAGGCATTCCAATGAAGAGGTAGGTAGGAATGATTGTGACGGTGGCTTGCAGCTAACACTGTCACTGAGCAAAACCTGAAGCCAGCTTCCATTTTTGATGCAGTTAAAAAACTTGCTTGGCATGTCAATATTCTTCTCTTTCAAGTTACGAATCCACTTTAAAAGCAAGTAAGCATTTTGTTTGGTTAGTAAAGAAAAGAAGTTTGAGATCTGAGCGTCTGGAGGGGGCAAATCAGGTATATCTAAAGCTGCGACATGAGAGTTAAGAAATTGAAGAAGTTCTTTCTCATGGGTAAGAATACCAGCATGCGTTCCTGATTTCAAATAATCCTTTCCCAGTTCAACATAACCTTCATTTCTCCATGGATTTGAACCAATCAGTTGCACCCAACTGCTTCCATTAGCAGGGACAAGAACCCCTTGTCTAGTTCTGGTCACCTGCCCATAGTTATTAACAAGTGGTATAGAACCATATACATTATCATCCTCCATTCTTGGTAGGTATTTCTGTCTAAGCGAGTGATAGAGGAAATGGACATAGGTAACAACACGTTCTGTGTCATTACCAAGCACCTCTTTCAGAAGGAGAGCATAATCATACACACATACAGCACTAACCTTCACTTCCTTCATGAGCCAGTCTTGTATTGTCTGCCTCTTGGAATGTGAAAAAATTTCACACTGTGTCGACTTGGGAAGGAAAAATCGATTATTAGCACATAGGAATTCCCCATTCCAATCAATCAGCCAAGAGATTTGATTGAACTCTTTGGATAAAAAAATCTCTCGACATTGAGAGACTTCATCTATTCTACACAGAGACACTTGAGATTGTGCACTAGAATACTTAAGGAGTGGTATTTCCACAATGCTAGTATTTGAGAAGGATCTCCAGTTCTCAGCAATAAATAAAAGAAGCTCCAAATAAAGATCTTCTGATACTCCCAGCACAAGATTGGAACTCCCGACACACATTGCATACCATTCATCATTGACGTACTCTACTCCCAAAAAATTTAGTACGTGATCATACTTCTCGTCATCAAATGAAGAGCTTAAAATATACTTTCCATGGTTTGAGATGTCATCCAAGCTCACTCCTTGTTGCCTAGCCATCTTTAACAGATTCCAGAAAGTAGGCATTAATCTTCCAACTTCACGGGGTTTATGGAATAAATTCTGCTCTGTGTATGATTCACAAGGAATAATACTTTCTTCCATCAGTTCTGATTGGATGGATGTTCTCACAGAATTAAGCAGAGCATAAGGAGAACTCAAGATTGGCAAGAAGCCAAACATCCGGGGCAGAAGAGAAACAGGAGCATCTTCCCTTGATTTCACAAGTGAAGTAAATGCATTAATAAAAGCAATAGGCACACAGTTAAGAATACCCTGGTTCCAAGTGCAATCCAAAAGTATCGTTTCCCTTGATGATGCTAGAAGAAAATCTGCCTGAATTATGAAAGGGAAATTTGTAGCCATCTCTGTGGGAAGGAATGCATAGATCCCAGGGGATGTTGATCCTCTATTAAGACGCTCTTCATTGGGAAAAGCCAATGTGATCACCCATTCTTCCACTTCCATTCTTCTTTCTACCTTATTTTCCTGTCTGACAGGAAATCTCTGCCTCCATATATGATAGCTGCATTCTCTCTCCAAGTTATCACCTTTTTCATCAGCAGAGATATGGAGTAAGTAGGATTCAGCGTCGATGTTCTTCCTTGTAACAAAATTGGTCTCGCTTGAGATGGAAATTGCTGTAACTGTATTGCAACTGGGATCCTCAGTATCTTCCCTGACAGAAAGCCTCTTTATCTTTGACAGAAACAACAAAAGTTCTGGATGAATGCTTGAAAGCTGTTGCTTCACAGGCTTCACCTTGTCAGGCTTCAGAGGTAGTACTATCGTTGTAGTTGGAAGGTCAGA
Organism: Fraxinus floribunda; assembly: GCA_903798395.1. Taxonomy (NCBI): domain Eukaryota; kingdom Viridiplantae; phylum Streptophyta; class Magnoliopsida; order Lamiales; family Oleaceae; genus Fraxinus; species Fraxinus floribunda. Next base: position 8,713 of record CAIGRS010279557.1, read on the forward strand.
ACTTGAGCCATAGATATGCTTTATCTCCAAGAGAATTGGGTTCTGCTCAACCCATTCAGGGACAATGTAGCCTACGTTGCACTTCGAGCAAGGGGATTCGTTAAAACGAATCTGATAGCCATTGCTGAATATGTATGGCTGAGAAGTGATTAGAAATACACTCTTGAACCCAATTCCTGGAAAAGAAAAACAGTCATGTTTCCAAAGCCTATATAGAAAATATAGTTAAGCAACACATCTTCAGGAAAATTCGGGAAAATCTTTCGTTTTCGCCACTTACAAAATGTTTATGGACTAAATGTTTTATCCTATGTTTGGTACTGATTAAAATATAGATTTTAATCTAAGTCAAATCTAACAATTCATTTTAACTACATATTTTATGGGTTCAACAACTTTTCAACCACACATTTCATCAATTTCTATCAAAATTTACTAAAAATCTGATTTTTATTTCCATCAAACAGTGTCAAAATCTTCCGCAACAAATAGACTGATGGAAGAATTATTTGATACACATCCAATTTGTAAGTGACTGAGAATGGAAAATGTATAAAATAGTTACCTTTCTCGCCAATATAACCACATCTGCGGTTGTTCTTTTTGGTGGATCGTCCAACACTACAAATTGACTTGATGTTCTCAGGGGAGAAACCTTTCTCATTGTTAAAGATCAGCAATGTAGAGGTTGCTCCAGTTCCTGTAATATCCTTAGAAGTTATGACAAATTGCAGCGAAGGATCCACGCCTTCCTCGTACTCGTTATCTTCGGCATTCTGTTACATAATAGTAAATTAAACTTGTTATTAAATTATATAAAACTCATATAAAAACTATGATTACACTCCTGTCCACCAATGCATAACAGGAGGAAGAGATCCATGCACAAAAATTATAAGAACATTTATGTGTTATTCTGGCATTTATGAAACTATCATGTATCTTTCTTAAAAGCACGTTAATATCTTCTAAAAACACAAAAGTGTACAAATCTATATCTATTTTTGCAGTACATGAAAAAAAAAAAGGGATAAATATCCATCCGGATAAGATTAAAAACCCCTCAACATATTTTACTACCAAATGATTATTATTAATAAAAAATGGAAATCTGTTGTCCCAAATAAAACCAGATGTTTGGCTAGGCTTGGATCCTTCGCTGCAATTTGTATATTTAACTTTCAAATGCTTTTGAGTAGTCACTAAATTTCATAATATTTTCGAGTAAAGTTGATTTTCTATGAGATTCGACTTAGATAAAAAAAAAATATTGAATGGATAATGGAACTCTCAATCTAAGACGAGAATATTAATGGATATTGGTCGACAAGATATAACTTCTTTAGTCGTCGAAAGCTATGTTCAAGAATGCTAGCTTCAAATTGACATAAATCTTAATTTTGATTATAATATTCATTTACATGGAGAAAATAAAATAAGTATTTATTTATTTCGATTGAGATCGTAGACCGAAAATAAAAAAAATTATATCTCAAACATTTGCAGTGAAACGTTGAATTTAGAGTCAACAATATTAATCATGACTAACGAAATATAATTTTTAGAATTGTCACGAGATAATTTAAGAAGAAATAATGAAGTCGTCTCTTGTATGATATTTTATACTTCTAAATTTACAATTTTTGAATGGTTGGATTCAATGAGTAAAATTAACTGACCATTTAGAAACATTTTAAAGTTGTGAATAAAGCGTGAAGGATGTATAAATTCAGCGACTAATGGAAGTATGGAACATGGTGAGTGAGTGATAAATTTGTAATATATTGAATTACAATGACCACTCGAAAGTATTTTAAAGTTTAGTCACTAATGAAACATAGTGAGTGAATGATAGATAGATAGAGTGCAATGTGTTAAAATTCAATGACCACTCGAAAGTATTTTAAAGTTGCGTATAAACGTTCAGTTACTAATGAAGCATATAGTATGAGAAATACTTGATATATTTACACTAAAATTATTCATGAACCTCTATAGACCCATTAAATTCTACAACATAGGTGTGTACATGCTGTATTTAATGAATTGTTCTCATAGTTAGCTATAAAAACAGGTTCGACAGATTTTCCAACAAATGAACACTTGGCAAATTCTTATTGGAAGTTAAAAAAAATAATACAAAACATGAACCGTGCTATAGGTCCCGGCTCAATGACCGGGACCTTTTCCAGGGCGTCCGGACCTTTGGCTTTTCCCACAAAACATTGCCAGGTTGACATTTCGGCCCCTGGAACAGGCTCCTGTCGTTTGGCTTTTTGAAAAAGTGATAAACAACACAGATGAAAATATCGTGGAGATTGTGAGGAGATCAATAGTGTTTTTGTGTATCGATACGTACAGATGTATGTATATACATGCTCACACAGACAGAGTCACTGACCTGGATGAGTTCCATGAGAAAGTGAACATCCTTTGCGTAGAGCTCTGCAGAGAGATTTTTAACAGCCTGATGAAGATCCTCTGTCAGTGGATTCGTTTCTTCAGCTCCAATCGAAAACTTGTTTCTCCTTATTTCCTCTATGTGCTCCCTTGGTGTCGCCATTACTGCCCTGTGGCTGTGATCTCACAATGCTACAGCCTACAGCACAACGCTTTTCTGTGTAGTACTCTGAGATTGAAGGAGAGTTGTGAGAAATGAAGAAGAAGCGAAAGCTCTAGCATGCGTACATATATTACGGAGTTGAAGTGTAGACGAAGACTCGCTGATTAAGAAACCGGGAGAGAAAATGGAAGCCTGAAGGAAAGAATCACACTTTTCGTGGAAACAAACTTCAAAAGAAATTCTTAAAATTATTTTTAAGTAATTTTATTTTCAAGAATGTATTGTTGTTCTTTTTACTCGAAGAAAGCCCCTGTTTGACTCTATTATTCTTCGTTAAATTGTAATTCATTTTTTATTTTTATTTTTTTATCAATCACATATTCTTTAATAAAATAATATTACACGTAAATCCAAAAAAAAATTTCATTCTTACTACACATTCTCCAAAAATTACTATTCATCTCGTTATAATTTGGAATAATGAAGACTAAATGGACGCTTAAGGTTAAAATAAATAATTTATTTCCTTGTACTTTTATCAATAGAAAAAAATTGTTTATTTTTAAGTAATTAATTTTACTTACAAGAAAATATTTGATTACTAATGTTAAGCATTCATTCATCACATCAATAATGTTGGCAAGTTCACAACTCGTGTTTATTAGAGACTAAAGATTCTAATAAGTCACAAGTATCTCACAACTTGTGACAATCCAAAGACAATATCAACGATCAAATAATTCTTTACATTAAGTTCAAATGAACTTCAATGCATTAGTAAAATGTATCAAACAAATAAAAGTTGATTGTACAAAAATTAGATCAATCTCAAATTCTAGTTAAAACTTGCTAACTACAAATGTGATTAAACTTGCCACATTCGACCAAATACTTTTCAGATACATTTACTGTTAACATAATCATTTATTGACGAAAATTCATATTTATTTTCTTGAACTTTTGAACTAACAATTTTTTCCCATCAAGTACAATCTAGAATTAGACACCAAATATACTATGGGGTAATTGGCGCAAAACATCTCTACATTTGAAGGTTTTTGTGGAAAACGTTATTACCTTTCTTTTTTGGCGCAGAACGTCCCTACCTTTCACATTCTTTGCGCTGAACGTCATTTTCACAAATTTTTATCATAAAATAACCAATATACATTCCTATATAAATAAAACAAAAAAGAAAAGAAAAGAAACATAAAGAATAAATTGCAATCTGCTCCTAAACTTTTTTAAAAATGCAAATCTGTCCAAAATTTATGAAAATATTAAAAATAACAAAAATACACTATCTCTTCTCATCCACCTCCCTCCACCACCTTCATCGTCTGATGACCACATTTACTCTTCTCCACCGCCACAATCTCCGGACATTGGTACCAACACAATCTCCTCAATACCCTCTACAATTTCATCCCAAGAATTCTCCATATCATCCAATAATCTTGCGGAAATCAGCAAGCAAAATTAGCTACTTGNCGGACATTGGTACCAACACAATCTCCTCAATACCCTCTACAATTTCATCCCAAGAATTCTCCATATCATCCAATAATCTTGCGGAAATCAGCAAGCAAAATTAGCTACTTGAAAAATGGACAAATTGCTAGAAGTCGTACCTCTGGCCAGCAACATGATCACGGACCACCATCATCCGGCTGCCCACACCCATCATGTGGGAAATTCATCCAAAACACTTATCCACTAGGTTCAATTTGAAACTTAAAATAACGTAGTCGCAACTATCGCGTCGCGTACTGAACTTGGCTGATTCCGATGTCGTCCCTTTGACCCATGGTCGCAGACCACTCCATTCAGCACCCTCTCATCATGACAAAACTATTCCATCCATGGGTCTTCTACAATTTTACTTGGATTCGTTAGAATTTCAGGTCGAAATCCAATTATAATTTTTGAAACACAATATTTCTCCCACGAATTGAACGACTTTAGGTCGAAATTGACCTAGGCACATGGTTGGGCTAGGTGCGCATGTGTGAAGAGGGACCTAGCCCAAGTGGTCCGTGACCATGAGTGTTCCAGACAGCGCGGGGATTTGAGAAGTTCGCATGCTGTGTCGCGACTGGTAAAGAATCAGGCATGAAATTAATTTTTTTTGTTGATGTTTGTTGTAAATTGTTGGCATGGGTGTGGTCTTCTGGTGATAGGCAATTGATAGAAGGAGAGTTCCCATCATGGGAGTGGTCGGAATGTAATTTTAGACGATTTTAGATTTGAGGACAGTGAACTTTCAGCATTAATTTCGACCACTACAGTTGATGAAATTGGGAGTGGTTGGGTGGTAATTGAAGGGGGAATTGGAGGGCTGTTGTCCGGCGTCAACGTCCGGCGGCTTGGGTGGTCGGAGGTTGCCGAAATTTGGACGCATTTAGGTTGAAGAAAAGGCAAAAAAATTGCCACTTTTTTGGACTGATTTGCATTTTAAAAAAAGTTTAGGAGCAAATTGCAATTTATTCTTTATTTTTTGTTTTATTTATATAGAAGGGTATAACAATCATTATGTTAAAAATTGGTAAAAAGGACGTTCAACGCAAAGAATGTGAAAGGTAAGAACGTTCTGCGCCAAAAAAAGTAAGGTAGAGACGTTTTCCACAAAAATCTTCAAAGGTAGGGACGTTCTGTGCCAATTACCCTATACTATGCATCGAGGTAGAAAAAAATTAATTTTTTAGTAAATTTTGATAAAAATTAATGAGATGTGTGATTTAAAATTCGTGAATCTCATAAAACGTATAATTAAATTAATTATTAATTTCAACTTAAATTTTAATCAAATATTTAAATAGGGGCAATCTGTTGTGTTCACCTCTTTGTCAGTGTCCACATTCGAAGCCATTGCACCAAATTGGACATGAGGTTTTTTAAGTCGTCGGGAAGTCGTTGCCTTCTTTTTCCTTGAAAGTAAGTCGTTCCATTAAATTAAAATTCATTTCTCCCTCCTTTCTTATTAATCACATTTTTCAATAAAATAATATTGTACGTAAATCTAAATTTTTTTCCTAGACATTCTCCCAAAAATTACTATTCATCTCATTATAATCTACAATAATGGGGCCCAATCAGGGGGCTAAAATCATTCTTAAGTGGGTACATTTTCCTCTACTTTGCCCCCTTATTGATTCAACTAAAAAATTAAATTAAAATTTAAGTTAAAATTAATAATTAATTTTAATAACACATTTTATGAAATTTATTATTTTTCAATCACATCTAATCAACTTTTACTAAAAATCTAATTTTTATCTAAAGCAAACATCGACTTTATTCTCACAACGGTAGTTTAGTAGTTGCCTAGAACAATAGATGGATTCATTCCCACAACAAATAACACTACAGTCATCAAAGAAATGATGGTGCCTTTACTCCATTTGAAAGAAAAGGGAATGCTATTACTTTATTTCCTGTTAGTTTTCGTACTTCATGCAAATATGTTTAGCCCGCGGTGAGTTTGCAAAAGAGAAAGCACCCACACACACAAGCGGGCGAAGAATAACTGGGACGATACGAATGAAAACATAGAAACAATAAACGACTCATGTTCTTTATAACGCTAAGCAGTCGCAGCCAATAAACTTGATCTGTAGCATGCCCTCTTTGCTGCACGTACAATGTCATCACTCATCAATCTGACCAGATTTCGAAGAAGGAAACCACGAAATCAGATAGGGAATGAGTAGGGTGAAAAAAAATAAAATGACAACAGAGAACTGATGATTGAGCATGTCTGGTTAAGCGTAAAAAAATTGCTTATAAGTTTTAAAAGAAATAATTTTTCATCTTAACTAGATGTAGAATAGGGGAGAATCTCAAGTTCAAACCGCAAAATACAGAATATAAATGAAAACGGAGAAAAAAGAAACTAAGCTAAAATGATTTTTACTAGAGAAAAATTTCAGTAATGGTTCTCTATGTATTTATCTAAGAACAATGCGTGTAGATTTTGATAAAAGTTGAAGAATGCGTGTAGACTATTATCATGAACGTATTGTTAAATTTAGAACGAAATGCATGGTGTAATTATTTCTAGAGCTTGTGAGGTCATTTGACTCCAATAGTTTACTAGACAGGTAGGATTGGGTAGCTCAAACATACCCGTTGAAGAATTCAACCCAACATTATAGCGCTTAACTAGGCCTACACTATGAGCACGGTCGAAGTGCATGCAATCAGCTCAATGCCCCCAACACAATTCTTGAAGACGTTGAGCTCAACACAATGTACAATATTGACGTATTCCACACATTATATCGAGGTGTGCTTGACACTAGAACACGTGAAGAATTTTATAATGGTGAAGTAAGAGATTTAGTGTTAAATTTATACGTCCAATTAATTGAGTAGATGATTATTGTGGGGTGTCCTTACTCTAATGTTTAATCGTAGTTGTTGCTACTTCTTTCTTAGTTATTATTGTATAAGCACTAAATAAAAATGAGTGGTAGATAAATAAATAATATATGTGAAATTTAATTGAAATATATGATTAAAAATGAAATTTGACAATTTACAAAATTTGCCTCACAGGTGATTCATACATAAACACAACAAACCTAACAAGCACAACCAATAAGTATCCGTACATTTATTAACACTTGTTTGATTTTAATTATTTGAGAAGTTATTGCCTGAATTCTATTTTTTTCGAATATGTAGTTAAAATGCATGTCAAAATCTAAAAATATAATTTTTTTTGGATAGTATGATTTAAAATAAGTATGGAAAAAAGTGATGATCAAAAAATGAAAATTCTCATTCGGGATTCCATGCACTGGGACTTTATGTTCATAATGATGTCATGCTTACCTTTGCACTCTAGATCGCAATTTTTGATTAAACCTATATTTGCTCAATAGATACAATCGCTTCATGGGAAAACCTTATATATGTTCCTTGTACTTTTATCTTCAACAAGTGGTCCGACATTCAATGAAGGTCAAAACATCTGGTTGTTTGGTTGGTTAAATGCTATTAGAGCTGTCTCTCTAATTATACAATAGGAAAATGTTCAACTTTGCCAAGTCCTTGTTTGGCTCCATTATTTTTTCAAGAGAATGTATTTTGAAATAATAACAAGAGAATATTTGCTTAAAAATGAATAGAAAAAAGAGAATAAAATTTTTAACACGTATCAAATTGGGCTAAAGCCTTGCGGTTGCGGGGTTTATACGTAGTTTTGCAAAACACCGATTCTGACGGGGTCCAAACTCCAAACCGAGGAATGGCACTCTCCAACCCCTCTCT
>CAIGRS010279565.1:0-16559 GCA_903798395.1 Fraxinus floribunda
CTCATTTTATTATTTTGTTTGGGCCCAAAATCCCTTTTTAAATGGGCACTTTTCTTTTTTAAGAATGGCCGTTTATGATTTCTTTTCATACAATTGAAAAATCAAATTTTAAATGAAGTGCGCGCCTTGAGGTGTGCGCCTCAGATTTAGAGATGTGAGCCTCATATTTTAAGCCTCAAAAATACCGTCTCGAGGCATACTATATGCGTCTCACGGTGAGGCGGATGCCGCGGATCTCACTACCGCCTTTTTAAACCATGCATATATGAATCCCATCTGCCCCTATCATCCTTCTTTTTGCTGTGAATATCTTCTCATTCTTCGTTATCATTCTCTTGCAACGGTATCTTCCCTTCTCATTCTGTTAATAATTAGGAAAAAATGTTTTAGATTATAAAAAAATACATAAAGTTGAGGTCAATAATTAAAAAGCTCAAAAAGGCAAGACAAACACTCACACCACGTAGTGGCTCTGAGGCTTAGCTTGGGTGTAAGCCTCCTGAAATTGAGGTAAAATTCTTGACCAATAGCACATAAGGTGTAAAATTTAGAGGGCAGCCAAAATATGCTCAGTAGCTTTGTTGTTCACTTCATTCTTACCTCTCAGAGTTTCTAGCAAATAATGTAGCAGAAGAGTATGAGAACCATATTTTGCATCTGCCAAATCTTTATTCAAGAAAATACTACCAACAAGTTATACATATCATTTATTTCTCAACTATGTGATCCTATAGTTATATTTTTTCATTAATTTCTGATGGAGTATATTGAATGAAGATTCTTACTCTGTCAATAAATAATGCTTTACAAAGTTAATTTCTGTGTTCCGTAGATGTACAAGTGTGCATGCATACAGCCTTGTACAAGCAGAAATGTCCATATTTTCATCCTTCCATGTCATTGCTAATTTTCAATGTCAAGTTTTTACAAGTTCTGTTGGGTTTGGATTGCTTTAATTGATTTATTCTCTCTAAAAATAGCTTACATTGTATTGTTTATTCATTAAGTTGGGTTTGGGTTGTTTTAATTGATTTATTCTCTCTAAAAATAGCTTACATTGTATTGTTTATTCATTAAGAACTGATTTAATACTTGCAAAATTTAAGTATAGCAGATAATTTTATAATCACCTTTCATAATCATGAAGCGCTTCCTTTTTTCTTCTGAATTGAGTTAGCCCTACTTTTGAATCTCCATGCAGCGAGAGTAGATAATATGAGTTTTTCGTAGACTATATAATTATTTATTTATTTTGGTATAATTATAGTGATAGTATTGAAATATAAGACCTCTAATCATTATTTTCTCTTTTTTACGTTTTGTTTAACAGGACGATGGGACTCCTGTATCAATATTTTCTCTTTCAGGAAGCAATGCAAATGATGGTCATTTAGCTGCTGGTCGCAATGGTGTCAAGCGCCTTCGAACTGTAAGTTCTGATTGGTGCGTTTTATTTAGTGGAAACCTAGTCTAGACATTCTTTGCCATTTCCTGTAACTTCTTTATCTGGAACACAATAGTTCCCTCTTAGATTAAGGCTTCCACTGGCTCATTGGTGCAAAATAGGTTGAATAATAATGACTTGTTGCGGGGAAAGAAACCTAATCATTTGATGTTTTTGTTTCGGCACAACAATCCATTTTTTTAGAAGTGTATTTTTTTTTTTTAATTATCAATTTCTGAATGTAATACAAAACACAATTCAATGTGGTTCCTTTCCCCTTCATTGTCATGTGTCATTGTCGCTTGTGTCCGTTATGCTAATAATGATACTTTGCACAAATTTTTTAACCTTACGGTCCTAAGCGTTCCTGTTCCTTGAGAACTTTTTATCAATTGCATAATACTTTCGTCTCTTCGATTTGAAAAACCAATTATTTTTCTAGCAATTTTTGTTTCAGAAACTGTCATTTGCATGATCTTTTTTCCATGGGAGGAAAATTCCTACTCAAAAGTAACCCTTCTTGGGTATGTAATTAATCTTTTTAGTTTTTTTGCTATAATGATGTAGCATCTGAACTTGCTCGTGCTTCGGTATCAATTTTATGGACTTAGCATCAAATAAAGAAACAAAGTAGGTAATAGCCCAAGAGACGAAATGCAATATGATATCGTTAGGGATAATTGATTGGTTGTAGCTTAGGAGCCTACGTGGAGACAAAAATGGTTCTGTTAATTACAAGCTGCTAAGAGCAAAGAAAATCAAATAATGCTTCCTTGGTTAGCAGTGATCTGGGATATCCACGTAAGTGATAAAGTTGTGATTACAAGAGGGTTATATGCATCCAGTCAGTGACAATATATATTACATACAAATTTATATAACAAATGAAGTCTTGAAGGTGTACTTCGTTGGTCAGTGAGATTGTCTATGAGGCTTCTGCATCTATGCAGTGGAATGGGAAGAAATCTGGCCCCATTGCAAGTCCTCGATTTTGATGTATCGAAAGTGTAATTCTTATTATTATTTTGTACACTTTTCGAAGCATGGTGAATAGATTTATGATTTTGGTTTTCACATTATTCTTTTTTGTCCTAGAGCTGAATGATCCATCTTCTTTCAGGTTAGGCATCCAAATATTTTGTCGTTTCTTTACAGTACCGAGGCAGAAACTCTTGATGGTTCAAATACTAGGGTTACAATCTACATTGTCACAGAGCCTGTTATGCCTCTGTCTGAAAAGATCAAGGAATTGGGATTAGAAGGCAGCCAGAGGTGTCAATATTTTTATTCCCTTGCTCTTGTTATTTTAACATTTAATGGCCCTGATGGAAACAAGTAAAAATTGTTCATATGAATATTACACGTACAAATCACGATTGACAGGTAGTTATGTTGTTCTTTGTGTTATGCTATGGAGGTATGAGGACATCTTGTTCACTTTTATACTCTCAGTCTCATTGCTTAATATAACCTTTTTTTAATATCTTTTTTAATGAAAATCTTGCAATCTGTATTTCTTAAGTATGTATTCATTACAGTTGCATCTGCAAATTTGACTGGTAGTTGCTTTTGTATATTGGAGTGACAATATGCATAATTATTTGCATTTTTTTTAGTATTTGCTACACCTTGTAAATCTCTTGAGATATTTTTGTAATTTCCCTGTGTCTGCTCCTTTTGTATGCTAGGCTATAAAAATCAATTTCTAGTCTTTCACTTTCCTCTTATGGCAGGGATGAGTATTATGCATGGGGACTGCACCGGATAGCTAAAGCTGTGAGCTTCCTAAATAATGATTGTAAATTGGTATGTAATCTAGTCAAGTAGTGCACATTAAGGTTTAAACAAGTTCTAACTTTTGTTGGAACAGGTGCATTATTTGTCGATTTTCTTTGCACTGTTAGCTAGATAAATTAAAAGAAGAGCTTCAAAAAGAGTGATTTTTAGTTGCTGAGGCATGAAGCACGCCTGATAAGATTTTTCTGGCAGAAAATGAAGCTCCCCCAAGTGCTATAAAGCTTTCTATACCTGTGACCTAATTATAAACCGATGAAGATCCTCTCCATGGAGCTAGATATGGTTTTCTGTGTCAGTTCATAAAATGTTTAAACTGTGTTAGGATCTACTTTATGGATATATGAATTGTTATTTGTGAATTTTTCTGCTGCAATTTCTTTTATTCATCTGGTTTCCTGCTTGTTAGCAATATATATCTAATGGTTTTCTATTTTGCTACTGCAGGTTCATGGTAATGTTTGTATGGCTAGTGTTGTTGTCACTCAAACTTTGGACTGGAAATTATATGCATTTGATGTTCTGTCTGAGTTTGATGGGAACAATGAAGCTTCGGCAGGGCCAATGCTGGTAAGTAATGAGTTTGGACATATCTTTTCTTCAGTTCTTTCAACATAGTATGTGATGCACAAACTCAATTTTGGCTAGCCCTGCAGAGAGAGGAAAACTAAACATGTTGCAGAGTATATTTATCATTGTGAATTAAAATCCTGTATTTTACTGAATATTATTACCACCAAACATCTTTCGAAATAAGAGTGTCCATATCCAAAATTTTCTTAACTTGGTGATGTGATTTTGTGAAAAGCAATATGCAAGACTGCATCATGCATGAAAACATATTATCTGCTGACGAGCATATGCAGAATCACAAAACTTGGCTAAAGCATTTACTGTTTCTATTAAAAGAATCTTCTGTGTTTTTTTTTCCTTGCACAATATTTTTTTGTCATAGATGACAGTTGTTCCACCAAATGGTACTTCTACGATATTTAAGAAGATGTTGTACGAGAATATTCCTTTCTCGTCTGACTTCTATTTTATGGTGAAAGATTGCTGACACATTTTATGAGTCTTGCAGAAAATTGTATTATGATGATTTTCATTCTATTATCTGGTCAGGTGGCTAATTTTGATTTATAATTCTTACTTCATTTTTGACAGCAATATGAATGGCTTATTGGTTCACAATACAAACCAATGGAGTTGTCAAAATCTGATTGGACAGCTATCAGAAAATCTCCACCTTGGGCTATTGATTCTTGGGGTCTGGGTAAGTGTACATTTTCCCCCTTACTATATGAGTTCTCATGCAAACAATTTTAACAAATACATTTAGAGACTAAATAATTATTTGGTATGCGAGTTTTTTTTCCAAAGCGAAAAATGTCCACTTGTAAGGCATTCTTTGTACATCAAATGTCTAATTTAACTTTTTAAAAATGGTCTTCACCTTCCACTAGTCATTTCGCAGCTTGGGAGTCTCCCGAACAGCTCCTGAGTAGATGGGGTGACTGGGGAGGATAGTTTAAAACACAACATGGAGGCAATATGGGGGGATGAGGGTAGACGTTGAAGAACAAGATGATATGTTTGTGAACAAGATGGGGGTATTTTTGGAATATCAACCAAAAGGATGCCATTGTACTGAAAATTTATTTGGCTATTTTTCCATTTTCTCTCATCTCTCGAATTTGGTCTTTCTTAAGAAATTTCCTATTTTACAGTACGGAAAATGCAAGAGAAATTTTATCTTGGTTAGCCACGAAGTGCCGTACCTGTGTTTCGCGGGGCCTGAGGCAAAGTTAAAAAACTGGGCCCTAAGTCATAGCAGACAATCCTCTTTTTCTTTTAAAAGAGTTTTACGGAACTAAATTTGTTAACTTAAATTCAACAATAAAGCAACAAATAATACTAAAATATTCAAATTCATTACGTCAAATCCAAATAAGTAATAATACATATAGAAGTTAATTCACAGCCTTGCTCTTAAAACTTCAGCAGGTATCGATATTTGTGTACAAAATTCACTCCTAACAATGTATGGCAGATTTGGGGATACTGAGAGTGTAAGATTGATAATCTATCATAGTCACAATCACAATCTGTGTTATTGGAGCTGCTTGATATCAGCTTTTGCACAGAATGGTGATGAACTCAAATCACAAGAAGTTACTCAAAAAATCCCTAACAGGGCAATCACAATTCAACCCCTATCATCCTTAATCATACATCCATTATCCAATATCCATACTCCAATTCTTAATCACAAAACAAAATACAGTAAACAAGTAAACTAGTGAAGCTGGAAAAAAAATCTCTCATTCTCATGAAATCAAGAAACATACCCGGAGAAAGGATATTGGTTTATGATTACAGCTCCACCATCTGTAAATCAAAGATTCAATTGATTCAATCAAATTAAATGTTTAATCAATAATTGAGATTCGAGGAGAAGAACTGAAGAAATACAATAAATATTAATACTTACTCAATAATCACGGGCACGGAGACGGAGAGTCGGAGAGGACGCTGGCGGCAGTCACGCTTGACCCAGGGAAGGGCTGATCTGATTATCTGAAGGTGGAGGCGGAGGCGGACTGGGCCAACTGGCGAAGCTGTGGAGCGGTTGAGGAAAGGGCTGAGGCCTGAAGGTGGAGGCTGGAGGCTGAGCAGTGAAGTGCCAGGAGTGGAGGAAACGGCGGTTACGGTGCAGGGAAGCCGAAGAATACTGGAGACTCTGGAGTTGAAGCCTGATGCCCTGAAGTTCTGTCGTTTTAGGCTAAAAAAATGGGCCTTCAAAAATTTTGGGCCTGAGGCGGAGGCCTCTTGGGCCTCCCCTCAGGTCCGGCTCTGCACGAACTGATGGTGAATATGATTTGAATGCAATAAGCATCTGCATTCAAGATACTGTATCATATGTCAATTATGGCTGGGTAATTATCTTAAACCAAAGTCCATACATGGTTTTATACCTCTTATTTCTCATCTGATAAAATACAATTACCTTGGCATGGACAAATAAATAGTACATCCCAGTAAATTTGCAGAATTCTAAGTTTATCGAGTTAAGACCACCTACATTTTCCCATCTGTTTTGGGTGCAATATGTATCTGCCTTTTAGATACTGTAACACCTGTCTATTAAAGCTGGGTTTTGTTTGTATACCAAAATCCACATATGGTTACCTCTTATTTTTCCATGTGATAAAACTCAAGTACTTGAATGGCATGGACTGGTAATTAGTACATCCGAGTTAATTTTCGAAAGTCTAGGGAGTTATGACCGTCTACATTTTTCCATCCATTTTGAGTTTATGAATCTAGGATAGAATCTTGTTCACACGTCAATGAAAAACGAGTGTAGGTTGCAAGGACTTCTTTCCTGTTGACAAAAGGTCACCTTTTAATTGTACTTCAGCACTTCTGTCAGTTGGTGTTCTTTAAGTCTTAGTGGACTCGCTTCAAATAACCTCTCTTGACTTAAAACGAGCTTCTTGAGTTCAAAAATACATAGAAAAAAGTTTTATTTTTGATTTATCTTAGTTTAGAAGTTATACAGCATTTCTCATAATAATTACTTTCATTTAAATTTTTTTATTATTTCTACTGTGTAATTGGTAGGCTGTCTTATTTATGAACTCTTCTCTGGTATGAAGTTGAGCAAAACTGAGGAGCTGCGCAATACTGCTAGCATTCCAAAGGTGATCCTGTCTTTTTTTGTTCTTTCTTTGACAGTCCAAAGGTGGTGTTCCTTATTCCTTTTCTTTCTGCCCCTGGAAATTGGCTGTGATTCAGTGCCTGGATGTTTGTATATCCTCTATGCTTTATTCAGTAGCGTTTTATTTATTGGTTGCTTCATCTATCATTTGAGATGATAAATTCATTTTTGTTTGGAATTGTTCATTCAGTCTCTACTTCCAGATTATCAGCGTCTCTTGAGTTCTATGCCTTCTCGCAGGTTGAATTCATCAAAGCTTCTGGAAAATAGTGGTAAGTTCTTTTCTTCTAATTTTTCAGTAAAGAAATCAGACCGTTGCCCCCAACCGGACGTCTGCATGATCCAACCGGACGTCCGCCAAAACTCTTTGGGATTTTGGACAACGATCCAAACGTTTGCCTCCTTTGTCCGAACGACGGTCTGGACGTCCGCATGCTGTGGCCGGTTGCTGCCGGCTCAGCCAGTTTATTTATCCGTTTTTGACCCCTTTTGCTATGATTTGAATATTTTGATAAATGTAGACTTTTAAGAGTTTTTAACTAATTTTTCAAGGTAAATGATGTTTTAAAAATATGATCTAAGTTCCAATATCATTTTGAAAATCAATTTTACCTTTGATCAAAATATTTTGTGCAAGTAATTTCAAAATACCTTTTTGGTGCATAAATTAGTTATTGAGTTTTTATCATTCAATGCTAAAGATCAAACATTAAACTATTTGATATCATTTTTATTTTTGATGGGTTCAGACAAACGAAACATCAAATTGATTGAACTGGTTTAGTCGAACTCCGAACCTTGCTTTATCAACTTTTGCTTATCGTTTTCTCATAAATAATGCCTCTAAACCTTCATTGATGGGAAGTATAATTCAAAGATATACCAAATATTTGATGCATGTCATTGACATTTCTTTTTTGATTCATCTCTGGTCATTGACATTTTGTTTTTGATTCATTTCTGGTTTTGTACATCTTTTGTATGTGAATACTTATATATCAGTGTCAACGTGCTTGTCCTTTTGGCCATTAATTTCTTTGATTTCATAATTCACAATCAAAGACTAATTCTTCTGTGGTAGATTGATGACCACTGGAATTCTCTTAACTTTTCTAATTTTTCCCCCTTTTTTCACTTAGATGACTACTGGTCCTTGAATGCATACGTTCTTACTCTTATTAATAAAAATTCCATTTGAAATAGAAATGAATTTAACATTAACATTGCTGATTCAATTTATTATATCACCATGATTGTGGACATTATTTTTCATATCCTAAAGATGTCAATATCTATTTGCAGAATATTTTCAAAATAAGTTGGTGGAGACTATACACTTTATGGAAATTCTTAATTTGAAAGACAGTGTTGAAAAGGATACTTTTTTCCGTAAGCTTCCGAATCTTGCCGAGCAGCTTCCTCGCCAAATAGTGCTGAAAAAGGTATCCTGTGGTATTCAGAATGGTGAATTTTTTCTTCGTTTGAAGTTTTTAACCATTATATTTTCGGGTTCTTGCAGTTGCTTCCATTACTAGCATCCGCCTTAGAATTTGGTTCAGCTGCTGCACCTGCTTTGACAGCATTGCTGAAAATGGGTTCTTGGCTTTCAACAGAAGATTTTAGTCTCAAGGTTTAAATCTTTCATATCTTTTGGAAACCTTGTATCTCTTTCTTTTTCATGCCTGAGCTTTACCATACCATAAATTGTGTACTTGTGATTAAACTCGGGTATTTAATTTCTTGATTTGGTATTCCTAACCTCTGTTTATAGGTATTACCAACAATTGTCAAACTCTTTGCGTCAAATGATCGTGCTATTCGAGTTGGTCTTCTGCAGCATATTGATCAATTTGGCGAGTCGTTATCCTCGCAAATTGTTGATGAACAAGTATGCAGTCATATAATGACACAATCAAAATATTCAATCTCCCTTATGATTCATTCACAATATATAATGTAGGATAATGGAGTAGCAGAGAAGTCTAATGTTTGTTTGTCTAGGTTTACCCTCATGTTGCTACTGGGTTTTCCGACACATCTGCTTTTCTACGGGAATTGACACTCAAATCCATGCTCGTTCTTGCACCTAAGGTATATACCTTGTAAAAGGTCCTGTCTGTTTTAATTTAGTTTAGTCTTTCAAGATATAAGATTCTCCAATAGGATTGGGGTGCCAACTAATTTTATGAACATTCATTAATTCGACAAATTTGCCGAAGGCCTGAAATTTTTTGTTGTTTCTGTAAGTTGTTAAATTCGATCCCTTAAAAAGGTCTTTCTGGAATCTCCACTCCTGTTTGCTCATTGCTGTTGATAGCCATTGGAGTAGTGGAGAAATCTTCTCTGTTGATCATTCATAGATTCTAATCTTTTGTACGGGCATTTCTCTGAGGTGTATGCATCAGTGTAGAAGTTGATGTTAGAAGCATTTTTTCTGTTTGGTAGTTGATTATTTTATTGAATTTTGGATATTTAGAAATATGATGTTTAGTGATTGCTGGCATCAGATTTGTGGGACGAATCAATGGATGCATGGATTATCTGATGGTTGAGCTAGCATCATCTGGTTTTGATTCCTGATACCTCTTATATTTTTGTTTCTTTTTCCTCTTTACAGTTGTCTCAGCGCACTATATCAGGGTCATTACTGAAATTTCTTTCAAAACTACAGGTATACATTTATGAGTTAAGCAATCAATGTGTAAATAGACCTGACATTCCTTTGCCAACAAAGTTAAATTTATTTGTGAGTTGCGCACATTTATACACAGGATTTGGTTGACTTTTCTATGGATTTAGGTTGATGAAGAACCAGCAATTAGAACAAATACTACTATATTGCTCGGAAATATTGCAAGCTACCTTAATGACGGGGTCAGTACAATGTTCCTCCATTTTTCCCTTTACTATAACACATCTATAACCTTGAAGAAATTGACTGTTCAGTTAGTCAATGGTCAATTGTCATACATGGATTAATCAATCTGTGAGAAAAAATGCTGCTTACAAATTCACTACGATGCAGATGAGGAAAAGAGTTCTGATAAATGCATTTACAGTTCGAGCTTTGCGTGATACATTCTCTCCTGCCCGAGGAGCAGGTAAAGCTTCTCTCTCTTCTCAACCTCATTTTAGGAAAAGTTTAATGTGCTATTGAGTCGATTGTGCTGGGCTGAGACAACTCTAGGTTGAGACAACAGTCTTCCTTCAGTAAATGATAATCTCTCTGTCTTTCTCCTTTCTCAATATAATAAACCTTCTTTGTGCCAGGTATTATGGCTTTATGTGCCACTAGTTCTTACTATGACGTTACTGAGATTGCAACTCGAATTTTACCCAATGTTGTTGTACTCACCATCGATCCCGACAGGTATTCCTTTTATTAAGTAGGATAGTCCTAGTTTTTTCTCTTTTGAAGCATCATTCTCCTTTTCGTTAGAAATTTTGTTTCTGAGTTTCACACTTTTATGTTAAAAGATGAGACATTCTTGTACATCTTTTCGTGTTTTCCCTTTCAAATATAGAACAATTACTGGTAAAGCTGATCTGTGGTTATTGAAAATAATGGTGGCTGCCCTCATTACAATCTTATTCTTTTTCATTATAACTGTTCTTACAGTTGATTGATTTAGTTATGAGATGGGCCTCAATTATTAAGATATAACCAATGTCTCGTAGAAATGACAAAAATGCAACCTGACAATGCACTTCTGACTGTTGTAAATCTAAGTGCATGTTTGGCAAAGCTTATAATTGCTTATAAGCTAGTCAAACTCTATTTTTATCCGCACATTCTATAGGTCCCACTATTTTTACCTACTTTTTAACCATACATTTCTTGGGACTTGCTGCTTATAAGCACTTAAAAACTTAAGCCAAGAAAGAACTAAATATATTTTTTCTCAATACGATGCATCCTATTGATGTACACACATGCCAGTATAGTGTCCTTGCACCTCTCCCGAATTTGTGTTGCTGGAAAATTTATTTTTGTTTAGCTCATTGCTGGAAAATCTATTATCACTATGTGCTATGAAACTCTCTACAGCATGCTCATCGAAGGGTCTTGTAGCAATGGCTGGGATTTGGGAAAGTGGACTCGCGTCCATGTGGGCTGAATGCTGGATATATTTTTGCATTCTTCTTATTTCGCTGTTTTTAATGGTTTCTTGTCCCTTTAATGCTGTGGCATCATGTCCTTGGTAGTTTGGTTTCTTACACCGGTACTTGTGTTGTTTTGGTTTCATGTGCACCTTATTTTTGTGATTAATGAGCAACTCATTCTATTAGTTGTTTAGCAAGTTTATGTTTTTGAGAGTCACTCTCCTTTAATTGGCACAGTGACGTTCGATCAAAGGCATGCCAAGCTGTTGACCAGTTTTTACAAATAGTGAAACAATACCATGAGAAGGTGTGTAAATGCTTTTTCTGGACTCTTCCTACATGGTGGTGAAAATTATCTGCAGAATATGAATACTGAGTTCATGTGAAGTTCCAGACTTAAGTTGACTAATTCATAACATAATCCAATTTCTCTCTGAACAAAAATAGATTATGTCCATATTATACATGCTATTTTATAAATTGTTTCTTGTCACGAGAGATGTATCCTTTTAAGACCTCCTTGAGAAGCTGCTTTTTCAACAACAGATCTTTATATCAGATGCATTCTCTGAATCATCCACATTTTGAATTGAAGTATTTCATCTCTGGTTTTAATGAAGTGGATTCTTGGAAAAAGGCTCAATTTCTCTTGTAGTTTGAAATGCATCTCCTAGTGTAACATTTGTATCCATATGCTAGTTGGTTCTTGACTTCTGTTCATTCTTATTTTTAGCCTGAAAATATGCTTGCCAGATGTATGATAATATATATTTACTTTTCTTGCCATGAGGTTCATTGATATCAAGTTGTAATTCCTTTCCCATCTCCCCCCTCCTGTTCTCTTCAGATGTTGGATTAACAGTGTCTTTTTTGTCTTTGTAGACGAGCACAGGGGATACTACGGGCACTTCAAGCACAGGAATTTCATCAATACCTGGAAACGCAAGTTTACTTGGGTAATTAAGTTTGAATTTTGTAATGTTAGCTTCTTGTTAATTTTATTTATTTATTTATTATTATTTTTGCATTTTTCAATATGCGAGGAGAGAGGATTCGCGATCTTTAAATTTTATTTTGTTTTTGAAACCTAGCAGAAACATTTACTATTCTTCTGAAATATTAATTATCATATTGTACTTCTTCAGTAGCAATAAATATAAAAATATAATATTCATTTTTAACAATATTACAATATTCTTCTGAAATATTGATTAAGATTATTTCCTTTCAAAAATAATATACAATATTTTTTTAGAATATTGATCAAAATTATTTCCTTTCAAGAATTATATATAATATTCTTTTGGAATATTATTGTAGATAATTTGGTTTCATCATTGATAAATCAGTGGACCCAGTATATCACGTATGGGGAAAATCGACATTGAACTCAAAGATTATGTTAACTCTTGTTGACTTGAAAATGATACTGTTCACTACAAAATTTTAGTTGATGCTCGCTAATCCAGATATCTGATTGAACCAATCAGGTCCTAGTTGCCTCTCTGTTGCCAAACTAAATGCTTCTGTCCTTTCCAGGAATAGAGCCGTGTATTACTGGGGTTGTACATTATTGTTCCTTTTCTTATAAAACAAATAATGAACAAGGATCTTCCTTAAATACATCCTCTAATTTTTCATTTGAAAGCAATGTTGCTGTTTCCAGTTTTCTGCGATTCAGTTTTGCATAATAGTCAATACACTAAACCTGTTAAGAATTGTGCAAACTGATAATTTTTTGTATGAACACATGCTATATAATCTTTATTGTGTTATGGATCCGGATTACATTTAAATGTATTAAGTACATCATAGCCTTCTCTTTATATAATATCTGTGAGCTACCTTTTTTGAATATGATGACTTCATGCTATATAGCTTTCAAAAGTATGTAGATAAGTTCTATTTTGAATTTTTGACAAGTTTCTTGCTGAAATGAACCATTGTTGTGGCCCAGGCAAAATTCATCAAAATCGTGTCTGTACCTCACTAGATACATTTATATTAAGATCAAGACAACCATGGTTTGCAAATGTTCCTTTTTTTCCAGTGTGAGAACATCTTTTAAATTTTTTGTATTTGTTATATAAATTTATGATGCCTAATGATATGCTAATTTGGATTGCTCCAGACCCCATGGCATTGAGCTACAGAGTTTTGTATTTTGATGATTGAGTGTAGTATTGAGTGTTTCAATTGGTTACGTTCTTTCTGATTTCTTGCTTTATTGTATGGTTATTTAGTACAATGCAACTTTAGAATTTGTATATCTGATTCTTTTATAATTTGTGGTTAAAAGAGTTTGAACTGACAGTATCACAATTTTGATGCAGATGGGCCATGAGCTCTTTGACTATAAAAGGTGGCAAACCTTCTGAGCCAAGTGTTCTTGCTTCATCGAGTGCAAGTGCACCTATAATTGCTTCTTCCATCTCCAATGCCAGCTCTGGTGAACTTTTCGCCACTTTTATTTTGTTCTTTTATGTACCTTTTCTTTCAGTTGGATACTTGAATTTGCTAGAGCGCTACTTTTCTAGCTAATCACTAGTGTTCACTTGCGCAAATGCGCCTGCCTATTTATTAGTATCCGATCATGTTTCTTGACATCATAGAATTGGATGGTGCACATGTACCGGCAGTCCATGTAAACTCCCAGACAGATTTAACTGATCAACCTGCACCTTTGTCCCCTACCTCATCAACTGATGGATGGGGAGAGCTTGAAAATGGCATTCATGTAGATCATGAAGGTGAAAGGGATGGTTGGGATGACATTGAGCCACTAGAAGCGTCGAAACCGCCTTCAGCTCTTGCAAGTATCGAAGCGGCCCAAAAGCGGCCCGTCTCACAGCCAAAACCACAAGGTACTTCCATCTTCCCCTTCAATCTTTACCATGTTAAAATTTTACATATTTAAGAAAGCTTTTGCATAGCTCGTATCATCAGCTCATATGAATGCTGCATTGTGATATCAACCCCAACCCCCAGGCCCCGGGGAAAGATTTAACACATTAGTTGCACGCAATAATGATACTTCTATTAGGACTTGGCAAATAGAGAACTTTATTCTAATTATACTATTCAAGAAACTAGATGGTGCGAAAGATTCAGGAAGAGTGGCATGTCGAGTCTTCACTTCCCTGTGCTTGGGTCATTTTCTTGCTAATGATATATTTCTTCTGAACATCATCTGACTGGACATGCCATTATGGTTCAGTTACGAGTTCGAGACCAAAAAGGACATTAAAGACGAGTAAAGATGATGACAATGACTTGTGGGGTTCAACAGCCAACCCTGCTCCAAAATCCGCATCACAACCTTCAAACTCAAAAACGAGCATAGCTGCTGATGATGACCCTTGGGGTGCTATCTCTGCTCCAGTTCCGAAATCATCGTCAAAGCCCATGAATCTGAAATCTAGTGGATCAGCTGATGACGCCCTATGGGCTTCAATTGCAGCACCTCCACCTACTACAGGATCGAAGCCCTTGTCTGGGCGAGGCAGAAGTTCTAAACCTGCTGCTCCAAAACTGGGTGCTCAAAGGGTGAACAGAACGTCTGGGATGTAATTTAGAGGCAAAATATGGAATGGAATTTTGGAAATTTATTCTGTAAATTTTTCCATCTAGTGACTTTGAATTCTAATGAACTAATGTCTCTAGGTGTGCTGTATTTTCTTTGAAATACCGCATGTGGGTGGGCTGTGATAATATTGTTTAATCAAATAGTTATTCTTTCTGCTTTGTAAACACTATATTTTCCTTTTACGCTGGATCAACATTTTTTTTACAGGTTTAATCAAAATAGCTCAGTTAATTGAACATTTTTTGTTATTAATTCAAGCTTAACAACTTCACAATATATTCTTCAAACAACTTTGCTATAGTGTCGAAAGTTTTTGCGCAGTTTCCTCCTATAATAGAATTAATTTTCGTCCTAAACGACATAGCACCAACCTTTTCACAAACCAACAAGCTAAACACTTTTGATTTCAGATTGCATATTTGTAGGTAGAACTACCATAAACTAGTTTTTTTGTCAATTTCATGAAAAATGCATTCTTATGGAGTACTTGGGTTTTTATTTTCCAATTTACATGGAATTGGAAAGCATTTTCACATTTGCCAATCAAACGGAGCCTTAAAGAAACTCGTGTCCATATGGAAAACTTATACGACACATTGTGGTAGCTCTAGAAGAAGAAGTCTTGCTACTAGAAGAAGAAGTTTCAAGACGCACTTAGTCATGACATGATATTCCTGACAAATATTGTCCATTGATGAAGCTCATTGCTGATGTTATTGGGGGAAGATTTGACATTTTAGTTGTTGGTGCTTTATTGCCTGAATTCTTTTGTAATATCAATTATTTGTTTGCTTTTTGGGAAATTCATTAAACTAGTGTTTTATTTGTACAAGATTGATGGTTTTTATAATGGATTTGCTGAGAAATTTCGATTTTTGTTGGCCTTTTTGGTAATATTACACCAGAATAAAAATGTATTCCCTTCTCCAGTATCATCAAGAATTCAAGATGGAGCATATTAACTCATCTTCGAATTGGGAGAACAATAGAAATTCAAGTTCAAGTGAATATTTAGATGCTATAATATCAGCCCTAAAGGCTAAAGGGACGTGTCCCAAGCTCGCTTCTTTCTTTTATTTTTTTCTGATTTCAAATTGTTTGTGGCTCAATAAATTGCTCCTCACGTTTCCTTTGAACTTGTGAAGAAAATTTTTCGGTTTTAATCACAAAGTAAGAGCGTCTCCAATCCTTATGTGGATTGCTAAAAAATTGCCGCATAAGTAGAATGAATTAAGCTACTTGACCCATTTGGATTACCCTTTGAGTTACCCGACCCCACCGCCCCTCTCACAATGTGGGGAGGCCCGAGGTGAATAAAATAATCACCGGGCTCCCCATTGTGAGGGGGAAGCGTGGGCCCGAGTAAAGCTAAATACAATGTTTAGAAAAAATTATCTAAAGTTTAATATCTGAAGTGTTTCAACCTGTATGTCATCTAGATGGCAATTCATTGAATGGATGCTCTTACAAGCCTCAATGGCTCTGCCAAAGTAAATGGATTTTGTGAATGAGAAATTCTTCTAACTAATTGATCAATTTAATTCGGCCAAATGGACTTTGTCTCCTACCAGAAAAAAATTGTTAAATATCACAATTAATTTCGTGCCTTCTTATTAAAATTTCTTCTAAACAATCTAGACAAAGGCGTCGAAGAGACTAGTGTTTAAATAAACTAGAAACCCTATCAACTTTGCCTAGTTTAATGAGAATGACTAGGTACTCAGAAATTTAGGCAAAAAAAAAAAGACGAGAATATTTAAATGGGTTAGAATAATCGTTAACTTTGACAAGTTTGACGACAATGTTTAGTTTTAATTGATTTTCTTGTTTGGGAGTTATCACAGTTTCAACATCATCCGTTGCATGCTATCATGTCATGGTAATGCATCCCTATAATATAAAAGAGGCTA
>CAIGRS010279571.1:0-10210 GCA_903798395.1 Fraxinus floribunda
AGCCATTTGAATATTCTTAGGGTTTTGGGTTTGTTGCCGGCCGTTCTTGATTGTACAAAAGGGTACAATGAGTTTGAATTTCTGAGCCCATAATTTGAGAATCAATTACTTTGTGTTATTTGGATTTCTTATTCGGTATTCTTGGTGAATCTATGACTGCTTCCGTTTGATCTTGAGGCTTCAAACCTTACACACGTGATTGAAATAATTTAGCACGAAGGGAAATAAAATCCTCAGGCCCAATTCTTCATAAATCAAGATTTAAACCCAAAAGGTCTCTTAATGCTTGAATGAATTGGGGTCCAACCAAATTTTAGAGAGAAATTTAGCGTAAAGGATATAACAGTCGGAAATCTGTTGGCCAGCAAATAATGTTAAACAGTTATGGATTCCATGAAATACGTTATTAAAATTAATTATTAACTTTGATTTAGATTAAAATTTAGATTTCAATCGATACCAAACATGACTTTATAAAAAAAATTCTCAAAAGTTGGGGGGGCATGTGCCCCCCAGGACCCTCCTGGGTCTGCTGGTGTTTATAGACATCAAGTTCCTAGTTGTTAAAGAAAGAGTTTAAAGTGATCAGGTTATTATAAAACATATTGGAACAACTCCATGATAGTAGATCTATTTACTAAAAGGCTACCACCCAAGGTTTTTTATTAGCAAACCGCTTACATGGGTGTTGTATTTTTTGATTATATGTTAGTTTAGTAAGAGTTTGTAATTTTGATGTTGTCCAGACACATATTTTGTTTATAGATATTCATGTCAATTCAGATTTAAAGTATTCGGTTATTTTCAATCTAGTTAAAGTATTTCTTTGTTTGATCTCATTAAAGAATAAGGTAGGAACAATTGCCAGGCATGTTTGGAAATCATTTCATGCAATTTTCATGCTACGCATCAATACTTGATCTATATCATTTTATTGTATTGATATACGTGATTACTGATAGATTTGGTTACGATATTTGTAGCGAACACCGATTTGATCATATATTGATATAATTAATGGATGAGATTGTTCGGGGATGCTTTTGATTTTGATAGCAAAAGTTTAGATCTCATAAAGTTATGCACATTTATAATGGAACATATGTGACTCAAGTGGGAGAATGTTGAGAAAATTAATTTATAAGAACTTAAAAGTAACATTCACTAAAAAGTAAAATGGAGCCTTTTTGGAAAAAAAAAATCTACTTGAAAACAATTAGCAAATAATGTTAAACAATTTTAGGGTTTGTTGTAACAATGGCATGTCGGGGTACTGAGATCGTCTGTGTTTGTGATCGATTGGTGTACCACAAAACTTTTACTTTACCCAAAAATATAAAAAAATAAGGAATTTTCACACAGACTACTATTAGCATGTATCGAAAGTAATCTAATGACTGGGGAAAGAGACAAACAAGCAGAAGTAATCTTCTATCTATTTTATATGATATGATTCGTGCAACTTCTTTATCACCACGACCTTAAGCCATTCCTTTTCTTAGTCACGTTCGGAATGGAGCCACGACCTTCAGCCATTCCTGAATTTGTGCTCGATTGTGTCCTGGAACATAAACCACCATTTTACACCTTCCACTCTCGTGACCCTCCCAACTACTTTAAAGCTCAGACCAATGAACAAATTGGTTTAGTCAAATAACAAAAATCGAAAGCAAACGAGAAGCTATAATTTTTGCAATTAAAATTCCATTGAGGCCACAATTGATTTCGACACAAAACTTAAGACAATTAAAGCATGTATATATGAAGCTTCGTAGACACTAATTTTTACGTTGAAAAAATCAAAGCAGAAATATTACAATATAATTTGAACACTTTAGGATACGATGCAATTTCATTAAAGCTAGATTATTTCTCATGCATTATTATCTAAAATTATAACGCATTTAATCTTTTTATCTTGACCGATCAAATTCCTTCAATTTTTAGATTGCATGCAAAATATAATTATTATTTATTTGAATGAATAATCCGTTAAGCACGGCATCAGTATCTACAATTAAAGGTGTTATTAAATGATATAATCATTTATGTCTCACAGGGCAGCTGATTTCTTGGCATTTGGCAAAGGAAGAAGCATTAGCTGCTACGGTTTGCTACAAGATGAGTGAGAGTTTACCATTTGCCCTTAGAGCTGTTTTATGTACAGATAAATGGCAACTTCCATATCTTATAAAGAACATTAATTCTTTTACGTTTTGGTCAAGTTGCTTTACCATTTTAGAATGTTTTAGTTTTGATTCTTGGGATTATTTGTGACCACAATATTCCTCCGCCACAAACGAGGAATTATCAATAAAATATCGGAGGCGCCGCCCTCCTTTATCACAAAAAAATAAATAAATCTAATTAGAGCCAACCAACAATGTAGAAGCAATTATGTTCAATTAAGGTTTGTCTATTGTGTGCGTTCCCACATTGTGACTACAGATATGGAAAATTATTACAAAGGACTTATTTGTAGCGTGCACATACAACCAAATGCCTTAGAAAGATCAGATTGTTATGGAATACTAGAAATGTGTGTCATCCAAATTTCCTAAAACTTGAAAACAAAGGGGTATTTGCAACATCTAGCAAATCCCTTAATTTTTTTTTTGATTGATCGAGGACTTTTGTTTATGCACTGTACTCCACAAAATACCATATTCTCTAGCATTCTCCCATGCTTGAGAAGGTATTCAATCAGACGCATTTCGCTTGCCGTGTTTTTGAATGTGACAAACACAACGCTCCTGAGGCGTGCCAAACACGAAGGCTCATTGACTGGCCAAGGAATTGGAGCTATATCCCTTGGAGACTTATCATACTGTTGAAGAAAAAACTAGCGTGTTAAAAATTTAATATTTGCTTCCTAATCTATAAAACAAATGTTTCTCACCGATCT
Organism: Fraxinus floribunda; assembly: GCA_903798395.1. Classification (NCBI taxonomy): domain Eukaryota; kingdom Viridiplantae; phylum Streptophyta; class Magnoliopsida; order Lamiales; family Oleaceae; genus Fraxinus; species Fraxinus floribunda. The sequence continues at coordinate 2,906 of CAIGRS010279571.1, forward strand.
AATGACCAGCTTCTCAAGTTTGGGAGCCCTTTCAATGATGCCTGGCACTATTCGGGAATCATCCACGTTCAGCTCCAATTTCGATACATATTTCAGCACGGTTGTTAAGAGACCTGGGTATGCAGCCTTCATGAAAATATTAAAAGAGAGTGAGAAAAATAATTGTAGTCTTAGAATATGAGTTTTCGGTGTTAGATTTTACCATTACAGCATCAGTCGACAAGTAGATGTACTTCACACCCGTCAACCTCATGATAAATTTGCGTACGTCCTCCTGATTTTGCACCTCCTTTTTGTAAAGTTCATACCCTCCCGATTTTACCATTATGATAGGTTCACTGTTCGGAATATAAACACATTTTGAATCCGATTTGAATGTCTTAGATCTTGAATCAGGAGTTGAATGATGAGATTTAAGTCCCTTTGATGTCGAATCCTAATTAACATAAAACACAAGCCATTAGTTTTAGAAAACAAAACAGAGGCTATTAGAAAATAACAGGGAAAGGAATGAAAAGTCTCACAATACGAAGCAAATGGGATTCGAGCGCCTTTGGTCTTGAATCAGGAGTTGAACGGTGAGATTTACGTGCTCTTGATCTAGAATCCTACAATAGTCAACATAAAACACTGGCCATTAGTTTTAGAAAACAAAACTGAGGTTAACAGGGAAAACAATGAAAGACTCACAATACAAAGCCGGCATCGGCGTTGGCGGAGGCGGAGGCGGATGAGGTGGAAGTATGATACCATTGGGTAAAAGAATTGAAATTGACTTGAAAGTGCCGATTTAAAAACAAAAACACAAGTAAAAGATAGATTCAATATGAAAACATATTAAAGGAACTTGAGAAGAAGAACACTTTATTAATCATCAAGCTCAATAAAATCTGTGATACATTACATTATTTATAGTCAAGCTCAAGAATATAACTCATTCGAAATAACCGTGGACTAAACTAATTAATGACAATTACATGTTGGGGAAAACTCAAATCAATTTCCCCAGGCTTCCCGGATGGAAGCCATCGAAAAACACTTGAAATATTGGCCAAAACTACTGCAGAAACTATGTTATTGAATTTTATTTTTCTGGTTGTATGAATATGCCATGACAGTATGGCTATAGTGCACTTGCTTGCAGCATGAACTTACCGTATTATAATATGAGGGAAAATTACATAGGTAGTCCTCCATCTATGGATAATGTAGCTATTAGGTCTTCAACCTATATGTTTCTTGACAATTAGCTCTCAAACTTTTCAATTTTCCAATGAAAAAATAAGATTCTCAATACTCATGCAATACAAGCAGCAATTACAGAAACTCGAGTAGATATATCCCTAGAAGTTATAGGCAATAGATAGGATTTGGAATTGCAGAGAAGGTTTGCAATCAAGAAATTTAACCTGATTTCTTTCTGTGGAATGAAAAATTGTCTACTAAATTTCAATGTCCTTGAAACAAAACTTCGCTTTTCTATCAATTAAATGTTCATCAGCACTAAACATTACACAAAAATCTTAAGGCACAAATCAATCTTCAGATATAGATAGTCCACGAGTATTTAAGAAGAGAAACTATCTACTGCAGTCGAATACACACTAATACATCAATACAAACCAAAATCAATAGATAGAAACGTGATCAAACCTGATTAAACAACAAAGAATTATACAGGAGCTTGCTTATTATTGATGAAAATTCCTTCCGCTCCCGTTCATTTCTAGAGAACAGACACGAATACATCAATACAAACCAAAATCACAAAAGTTTTATTCATATTACTTGATAATGAACAAGAATTAAATACCTAATTTATCCTAAAATTATGAGAGTGAAAAAAGAAAAAAACATATATTCACGATCAAATTCTGCAAAATCAATAGATAGAAAAGTGATCAAACCTGATTAAACAAAAAAAATTATACAGGAGCTTGCTTAATATTGATGAAAATTCCTTCCGCTCCGGTTCATTTCTGGAGAACAGAAAGTGTTAGAGAGAGAGAGGTTTTCGAAGAAGAATGGCAATGCCATACACAACTGTATACGTGATGTTAGACATTTGACTCAAATTACCCTCCCTTAGACCAAATTTATGTCTTCAGTCACTTAGCATCGAGAGTAATTTCGTCTTCTCAGATGGTTAAGATGATTTGAGCGGGAAAATACACTCACGCGTGACTTGTGGCTGACATTTATACCCATTAATGTTGATATATTTACGATAATGGCATTCACAGTCAATTTCAATGAATTTCTAGTCTAGTTAGAGAAAAGTGAAGAAGTAATATTACTGTGAGATTGTATTTTCTATAAATCGAAATTCAAGTGGCTCGTAAGCTTCTATATATGTACTTCAAATAATTTTAAAAAGAAAAGAGAATAGTTTTCACTTTGCAAGAAAATATGATCGATCAATTATGTATTCCAAAGTGTGTTTAAATAATTTATTATTGTTGGTTGCATATATGGTATGTTAGTTGCATATTCGGTGTTTGCAGATCCGCTATTTCTGTTGGTTGCATATACAGTATGTTAGTTGCATATACTGTATTTTTTAAATCGGTATATGTACTTAAAAAAATTTATTTTTTATTTTTAAAAAAGAGAATAGTTTTCACTTTGCAAGAAAATATGGTCGACCGATTAATTATTCAAAAGTGTGTTCAAATAATTTATTTTTGTTGGTTGCATACATGGTATGTTAATTGCATATCCGGTATTGTTCGCATATCCAATGTGTGCAAAATCCGGTATTTCTGTTAGTTGAGTATACGATATGCTAGTTGCATATTCGGTATGTTAAACTACGCGAATTCGCATTGTACTATATTCCTACTCTTGCAAACCGATTATTGATTCTCACGCCGGAGGTACAACGAGGGAGAAAGCTCCACCCTCATTTTGCAGGTAGCAACCGCTGACTGAAGCAGCTGGACCACCGCACTCGGTAAGGTAAACATGGAGGACAATCTCACAACTATTTCAGACCGTATGCAATCTAGAGTCTGTTTGGCTTTGCTTAAAAGACTAGAAATAGTAACTTCTTTCTTTATTTCTTTCTATTTTCCATAGCATATTTTCTATGTTCTATAAATAAATATTTTTTTCTTTGGACTTGATGAAAGCAAATGGAAAGAGGAGAATAAGTGGTAAAAGATGGCAAATTAGCATCTTGATCAAATTATCCTCGGATAAATCATACGAGTGGAAAATATGCGACTATTTGACGAAGTAAATTGATGGAATGAGACGACATGGGTGAATTGCACAATATCTAAGGGTTTAAATATCAAAAATGAAACAATAAGATTATTTTGTGCTAATTACCCTTTATGATATGTGCAAATGTATCCCCGGTCTTCAAATTTTAGTGATAGTGTCTAATGCAAGTGCCATTTTAAATTCCATCCAAAAAGGACTTTGGTTGCTGCAAGTATGAAACGTTGAGTATGGTTGATTGAAGATCCATTTGCACTTATAGCCGAGTTTAGAACCTCCATTGCAATTTTCCCAAATAAAGTATGTCCCTAATAGGAAATATTCTCTGGAGAATATGGAAATATTCTCTGAATATTTGTTGTATAGTCTTGTTTAGGTAGTAGAGATTTTCTTTTCTGTATAAGCATATTTACGTGCTAAATTAGTTCATTAGTTTTAGGGCTGTAATTCTACATATGTGTATGATTTCTTGATGAATAAGGGCAAGACTTTTCTCTTCCAAAACATTGAATTCTCTCTAAAATATTTTCTCATGGTATCAGAGCCATGAATGGGAACGTGAGTGGTGAGAAAAAGGAGTGTAGTGATGCCTCAGCCAAACTAACGATGTCTCCATACTTTCTTTCAACAAATGATAATCCAGGAAATATTATTACATAGGTTCAATTGAAGGAGGAGAATTATGAGGAATGGGCAAGAGCGATAAGAACAACGCTTCGGGCCAAGAAAAAGTATGGGTTCATTGATGGTTCAGTAAAGTAGCCTTCAGAAGATTCTTCGGAACTAGAAGATTGGTTGACTGTTAACTCCATGCTGGTATCATGGATATTGAACACAATAGAACCGACTTTGAGATCAACCATCACACACATGGAAATCGCAAAGAATCTTTGGAATGATATTAAAGAGAGATTTTTTGTAGGGAATGGACCACGCATTCATCAGCTTAAAACAGAGTTGGTAGAATGCAAACAACAAGGAACGACCATAGTGAATCATTATGGAAAATTGAAGAAGATATGAGAAGAATTGGGAAACTATGAACAGAACCCGGTGTGCAAATGTGGAGGATGCAAGTGCAATATTGGTACAAAATTGGACAAGAAACGTGAAGAAGAAAGGCTACACCAATTCTTGATAGGATTGGATGATTCAATCTATGGAACAGTGCGTTCTAATATCTTGAGTACCGAGGCAAACTCACTTGGTCATCAACATTCCTCTAGTAGTCCTTATCCTATTGCACAATATGTGAATTGTAATAAATTCTCTATGCATCATCGTGCTTTTTTAGCAGCCATTACTACATCTGTTGAGCCTAAATCTTTTACTGAAGCTGTGAAAGATGAACGATGGAGAGATGCTGTTAAGAAGGAAATACAANTCTATGCATCATCGTGCTTTTTTAGCAGCCATTACTACATCTGTTGAGCCTAAATCTTTTACTGAAGCTGTGAAAGATGAACGATGGAGAGATGCTGTTAAGAAGGAAATACAAGCATTGGAAGACAATGAAACATGGACTGTAAAGCTATTACTACCAGGCAAACAAGCAATAGGGTGTAAATGGGTGTATCGGATCAAGTATAATGTAGAAGGAACTGTTGAACGTTACAAGGCTCAGTTGGTTATTCTTGGAAATAGGCAAGTTGAAGGCAGTGACTACAATGAAACATTTGCTCCTGTAGCAAAAATGGTAACAGTTCGCACTTTCCTTGCCGTAGCTGCAACTAAAAGTTGGGAACTTCATCAAATGGATGTGCATAATGCGTTTTTGCATAGAGATTTACAAGAAGAGGTGTACATGCACACCTGGCTTTTATGCTCATACTCTAGGAATGGTAAGTCATTTGAAGAAGTCCTTATATGGGCTACGACAGGCTCCTCGATGTTGGTTTGCAAAATTGGCTTATGCTTTGAAGGAGTTTGGTTTCATGCAATCCTATTCTGATTACTCCCTTTTCACTTTGTGGCAAGGTAAGGTGCAAATCAATGTCCTTGTCTATGTTGATGATATTATTTGTTAGGTAATGATCATTTGGTTATTCGGCTATTTAAGCAATATTTGGGTAGTTGTTTTCATATGAAGGATTTGGGAGCGTTGAAGTATTTTTTGGGTATTGAGGTTTCCCGTAGTTCTGAAGGCATTTATTTGTGTCGAAGAAAATATGCATTGGATATTATTTCAGAAGTTGGTTTGCTTGGAGCCAAACCAGTCTCTTTCCCAATTGGCCAAAATCATAATTTGGCCATCGCCGACGGTGATTTGTTACATGATCCTGAGAGTTACAGACGTTTGGTGGGTTGACTTATTTATTTCTCGATCACTCGACCTGAATTATCTTATTGTGTGCATGTACTGGCTCAGTTTATGCAACAACCTCGCAAAGAACATTGGGAGGCAGCCTTAAGGGTAGTTCGTTACTTGAAAAGGAATATTGGCCAAGGGATTTTGCTCAGCTCGAAATCTGATTTGCATCTTTCTGCATGGTGCGACTCCGATTGGGCGAGTTGTCCTGTGACTCGTCGATCCTTAATCGGTTGGTATATTCAACTGGGCAGTTCTCCAATTTCTTGGAAAACCAAGAAGCAACAAACTGTTTCTCGGTCATCAGCTGAAGCAGAGTATCGATCTATGTCTATGACTACTTGTGAAATAAAATGGCTAAAAGGATTATTGTTGGCTCTTGGTGTAACTTATTCGGCCCCTGTGCTATTATACTGTAATAGTCAGGCCGCTTTGCACATTGTCTCCAATCCAGTGTTTCATGAGCATACCAAATATATTGAGATCGATTGCCATTTTGTTCGTGATGCCGTTTCTAGTAGTGTCATCTGGCCAACATATGTTCCCACTGGTTCTCAACTGGCTAACATCTTTACTAAAGCATTAGGTGGCCGTCCATTTGAGCATCTTCTTCGCAAGTTGGGCACTCATAATCTACATGCTCCAACTTGAGGGTGGGTAATAGGAAATATTCTCTGAATATTTGCTGTATAGTCTTGTTTAGGTAGTAGAGATTCTCTTTCCTGTATAAGCATATTTACGTGCTAAATTAGTTCCTTAGTTTTAGGTCTGTAATTCTATTTATGTGTATGATTTCTTGATGAATAAGGGCAAGACTTTTCTCTTCCAAAACATTGAATTCTCTCTAAAATATTTTCTCATGGTATCAGAGCCATGAGTGGTAGCTTCGTGAATAAATTGAATGTTGTGTGAGTAGCGGGTATTATCTCCAACTGACCCATTTATGACTTGATGAACCTACCTACTTATCTGTGTCCTTTTTTCCCCTACACAAGTCTAACTTCAAGGGTGGCAAATATGAGTCATACGTGGGTTTGGCTCGTCTCTTCTCTTCTTGTCCTAATTTAGCCTATGGATGACTCAAGCTCATTTTCAAACGAGAAGCGATCCAAACGTCTTTTTTCTTCAAGAGATGGCTCATTTTGAGCTTGTTTTATTAGTTTCTTAAAAAAATGAGCCAACTTATGGATGGCTTGGCTCAGTCCATGAGGCCCACGAACCAAAGGGCTAAATCAAGCCTAGTGAATATGAGCTGAGTTTACAAACTCGAGCTAAGGTGTCTAAGAATCAAGCCGGCTCAACTCAGCTCAGCTCAGCTCATTCCCACTCCTATTTCATAACTAAAAATGATCCTTTTTATAACTTTTTCGTACACTGAACTTAAATTGTAATAAAATTTAGTGGAAATTAGGTAGAATAGTCTATTTGCAAAGTTTGTTTGCAAAAATAACCTTTGATCAAAATTTTTGAAATTTTAAACATGAATCGTCCAAACTACCCCCTAACATAGAATTTGCAGCTAAAGCCACTATAAGTGTATATAAACTTTAATCAAGTCCTCAAAAGTCTAAAAAATTCATGAGAAGTCCCAAAACTCATAGAATTAGCGAAATTTATAAGAAATTAAGATATGAATTAACTTTAAGATTTTATATATCTATAATTAATAATAGATTAGATCTCTTTAAATTAAGAAATTATATAGAATACACGACTGTTTAACCAAATATTATAAGATTTTATGAATCAAAAATCTAAAAGTCTCCGCTGAG
>CAIGRS010279579.1:0-13883 GCA_903798395.1 Fraxinus floribunda
AAATGCAAACTAGATTATTTACGACATGCAATTGTGTACGACGTAAAAAATGATTATATAATTTTCATCCCAATTAATTAATTTTACCTAAATCAAAACCTAGTATTCATCTCTCTTTCCCTGACCGTTCATTTCTCTCATTCACGTCCGTTTCTCTCATTTCCATTTCTGTCTTCTCTCCTCCTTCACTGGCGACGACGGCGCTCGTAACGCCTCCCACATTTGTCGGCGGCGATGTCTTCTCTCTTCTGTGATGCTGCAATGCAGATCCAACCGTCTCCGTCATTTCTTTCTTTCTTTTTTTTTTAAATTTTTGAGTGGTGGGGTGGAGGTCTTCGGTACGATGGAGGTCTTCGGTACGGCGGAGGTTGTATGATGGTTGTGTTGCAGTAGGTGCAGATGCAGTGTTGTGGATGTGCGTATGTGTGTGCGAGACGATCGTGCAGTTGGGTGGGTGTGTTGGTGCGGCAATGGTGGAGGTGCAGATCTGTATTTTTTTGTTTGAGCGGTGTGATGGTGGTGGAGGTGTGGAGTGAGGTTGCGGTGTGATGGGGTGGGGTGTGTGTTTGTGCGTGCTGCGGCGACGATCGTTATTTTTGTGTGGTGGTCGCGATTTGAACGACTGCTGTGGAAGTGGATGTACTATTGAATGGTAGTGGTTTGACGATTGCTATGGGTGTCGTGGTGGTAGGTGGTGCGTGCGTGCGTACGGCAGGGGTGGTCGTACTGCTCGATGGTGGTGGAGATGTGGTGGGGTTGGGATTCGTTGTGCGTCCATGTTGGCGACGGGGGATATGATGTGCGTGCGTGTTGGTGGTGCGTTTGGCGATGGTGGGTTTGGTGTGGTGATAGTGGTGCTGGGGAGGGTGTGGTGTTCGTTTTGAGATGTTGATGTTGCTATTGGGCGACGGCAGTATGGTGCCGCTGGTGGAGGCAGTGGCGAAGTGGTGATTTCAAATGATTTGGTTGATTGTGACCAATAATTTGGTTGTTGTGTGACCAATAAACAGTGTGACCAATGAATTAGATAAACTGTGATCAATACATGTTGTGTGACCTAAAAATTATTAAATTGTAACAAATAATTTGATAAATTGTAACATAAATATAATTTATATTCAATTAATATGATGTTTGTGAGTATAAAATAAGTAGTGTGACTTATAAATTTTGTGATTTGTAATCGATGAACAAATTGTGACTTTTAAATTTTTAATTTGTGACCGATGAACAAATTGCGACCTATGAAAATTTTGAATTGTGATCTAAAAAGTGGCGGAACAGTAATCGGAATACTCGTCGGAACGGTCGCCGGAATTGTAATCGATGAACAAATTGTGACTTTTAAATTTTTAATTTGTGACCGATGAACAAATTGCGACCTATGAAAATTTTGAATTGTGACCTAATTTTTTTTTGAATTGTGACTAAATTCCATAGATCTGTGACCTTAATATATTCGCCGGAGTTGGAACACTTGTCATAATCGGAAAAGTCGCCGAAATAAAGTGGCGATGGAACGGTCATCAAAATAATCGTCGGAATCGGAGCAGTCGCTAGAACGATCGTCAGAACAGTCGCAGGAGAAGAGTCGTGATCGAAACGGTTGCCAGAATATTTCTCGGGGCGGTAGGGGTGGGTAATTATGTTATATTAGAATTAAATATGTAATAATAAATTGATTTAATAATTTATTATTTTATAAATAAAAATTTTAAAAACTCGATTTTTGAAATTTGAAACTTGTTTTCGTATTTTTGAAATGATGTAAAGTAAAAACCTGAGTATTGTTCCCTTCATTTTTGTCTCTGTGTTGGTTATTTGCCATATTTTTCTATATGTAATGCAATCCACCATTATTTCTCTCCTTTACGCCCAAAGTTTTACCAGAAAAAATGCAATGTTTTGTCTGAATTCCTTTCTAATTAATTTGTATTGGACATATTTTGTCTTTGCTATTTTCTCTCATAGAAGTCTCTTTGAAATCACTTATGGGTAGGGTAGGGTGAGGTGGGGTGGAGTGGAGTGGGTGAAATTTTTTTTATTTTTAATTATTTATTTGGGATTCATTTATAATTTTTTGAAAAAATTGGGACTGGTTACAATTAGTTATTTTATTTTTCTTTTCATTTCATTTCTTTTTGTTTTATTTAAATAAGTGAATATATTTGTCATTTCACAATTTTTTATTAAAAATTGAATGAAAGTGATGATTTCTGCAATAAAATGTGTAAATAGGGATGGAAATGCAAAAACATGAAGGGTCCGTTTGATTGCAAATGTGAAAAATAGGTGGAAAGAAAATATTTTTCAGGGAATTGAATTGTCTAAAAATTGTTTTACTTGAAATTGTAATTAATTGTTTTTTATTGGTATAAATTTTCACCTGAAAAATGTTAGTTTGGTTCCGTTTAACTTCGTTTTTTATGAAAATTGTCCATGAAAGTGATAATTTTTATACTATTGGGTCTAGAATTTGTTCCAATTGCAAAAAAAAAATAAAAAATAAAAATAAATTTACAATACCGAATACCATTTGTTTAACTTTATTTTGCATGAAAATTGTCCATTAAATGGAAAACATTTTTTACCATTGTTGATAGNGGTGGAAAACAATTTTCCCACCAAAGTGGTGGGAAAACAAATTCCATGAAACCAAGAAAACGAGGGTTGTGGGGAAAACGATTTCCAAGGAAAATTTGTCTATTAAACAAGGTAAAAGATGGAAAATGAAAAATATTTTCCATGGCATTATAGATATCAAACATGACCGAAGTGTGTGGACGTTATACACAATGAACTTGGACTTTTTTTTTTCTAATAATCCTTAGTTTTATCTTTAATATCAATAATGCAGAAAAACGATTACATTTTTATTCAACATAATAAACGTTGATGACTTCATTTTTGTTAAAAAAAATAATAATAATAACTTGCACATCATTAAATACAAAATAATTAAATTAAACATTAACTTTATTTTTAAAACCAAGGCTCTGTTTGGCCTGCATTCTTGGCTGATTAAAATGAAAAAATTGACCATTATATACAGTAAAGGGCCCTATCGTAGCAGCCATTTTTGTATTGCACCCGTGTAATCAATTAAATATAATTGTGAAAAGACCTTGTTGCCCCTTAAATTTTTGCATTCAATATTCTTAATTTCAAGTGGTAATGAAAGACGGTTGCCAGTTTTTTGCCAATTTCTTTCCAGATGTGGGCCTCATTGACTGTATATATAACGATCAATTTCTTCATTTTAATCAGCTAAGAATGCATGTCAAACAGGGGTCAAGTCAACATTTAAATGTGATAGTACTCAGTCATATCACCACAAGTCATCATCTCAAGTCATCTTATTTTCATCGTTGGAAAAATGGGGAAAGATAACGTGGAATGAGCTAACGCTCAATAAGCAAATTTCGTGCATATGATGTATATTCATGATATGCTTACGAATTACTTTAAAACAAAATGCATTCCTTAATATGTATCTCATTTATTTTATTTCTTTAAAAACCTCAACGTTAATGTCGTGAGCTCACTTGATCTATCGCATATAGCCAATTAGAATGCAATTGCCATATTATTTAGAACCTGATCGAATCTAACGCAGTACTGCAAAGCGGTTAATATTAACATTAAACATTCATCATTAAATATTGTTCAGGTGCACCGATCCCACACATCCCATTTTCCACTCACACTTTCATGGCATAGACATACAGCTCATAACAAAAATATTTGGAATACATGTCTTTCTAAAATACTACTTGACTTATTGACATTTGAAACATTTTATTTTTTGAAACTCCATGTATGCTTATGGCTGCATTGATATATATAAATATACATGAAACGTAATAATCAAACATCATGTTCACACAAGGACAATTAATATAACACATTTATACATTTAACATTACACCAAAAATGAACATTTACAACACTAAAAATGGAACACTAACTATTAAAATGTTGTTAAATGGGTCTATTGCAACATTTTAATAAGTAAATGTTGTCATTTGTCAATATAAATGAGCTTTGACAATGATTTTTAGAAGAATGTTGTGATAGACCCCTTTGCAACGTTTATTGAGAGTTGCGAAATGTTTTATTTTTCGCAACATTTTGATAACTCAAACTTTGAACCCTAGTCTTCCTGTGCTTCCATATCTCTCTCTCAATGAAATCTCTCGTGATCTCTCTTCCTTTTATTTTGCTCTCTGACTCAAATTCATTTTCCTGACAATCTACAAGCAATGAATCTCTGATTTCTAGCTCTATTACTACACTAATTTCTTCGATTTTTCAAGCTCTAAATCCTATTTTTTCGAGCAAGTACGCGGTGGTGATCTTGGGACCCAAGCGGCACTAAGGCAAAAGTGGGAGTGGTTGTTCAATTGGAAGCATCAGCTATCGAACAAGGGCTTAGATTTGGTAGATTGACAAAGAGAACGAGAACAATAGTGGGAGTGGTTGTTCAATCAGAGACATCAGCCACCGATGTGCCATTTCTTGTGAGCACGAAGCCTCAATACTTCTTGATGGATGTTTGTGTTGAGTTTATATTCTAAAGATTGGCATGCAGTCTTCAGTTGTTGTTTATGGGTTCTTATGGTAAAGCTTTGACTTTCACACATCTGGCTAACAACACACTACTATGTAACGAGTTAAAAAAATTGCTTGATTCTGTTCTTAGTATTACTTACTATTGAATCGGCTATTCTGGGAAACTTCTTCAAAGAAGACTTTGTTCCCCATTCGTTCGTTTAAAAGATGTATTTTTGCAAGGTAGGATTAATAAATGATGCTGCATGTAGAATCATTGAATTGAAAAGAATTGATAAGCATGTTATGTTCTGCTTAAATCTTTTCAGACTGAGGAAGCCTTAATTGATGATCTAATGGAGCTGGTGGGGCAGATTGTTGCTTTACATATGAAGGTAAAATATTTTTCCTTGTGTTTTATTTGGATAAAGATATATTACTTTAAGCTGATGCATGACAGTGCACGACCTGGTAAGTTAGTTTTGCTACTTAGTGGGATAGAAGCTGTAATATTTTACCACTAGTGATTTCATCAATGAGTTTTCCATCATTGTCAATGCTTGTCAGTGTTTTTCTTGGAACAATATTATGAAATATCTTTTTGTTCCCCATCCATTTGCAGCACAATGCTGAACCTGAGACGGTAGATCTTCTAATGGAAGAGTATGAGGGCAAGGGGACTTCTTATGCAGCAAAATGCCATTGGTCTCGTAAGAAGAGAGGCAGAGTCGACTATTCGTGCTCCTAATGATTTCTTGGCTGTTATGAATCATGAAATGAGAAGAAAAGAAGCACAAGCGTCTGATGGTTGAAACAATCCTCAAAAGCAGTAGCCTGTTGGCTGCACTTATCAATAAGAAGAAAAAGAAGAACAAGCGAAGGCGATGCAATTCTGGTCCAAATGTTACCAACATTGACAGGTTATCTGTTTTCCTCAAGATATCTTAAAGAAATAAAAATTGAGTCACGTGTCTTAATTTTTTATTACCACTTCATGCATACCATCATGGGGGTCTTCATTTATTGTGTCTCAATATAGAGGTCCCATAGTAGCTTTGTCTTCTCAGAATATCAAAGATTTTTGGCTTCTTTGTCATCTATATTGGAGAATAATCATCTGAGAACTTGGAAATATCACTTATGTGATTGGATCTTGATGGAAGGGTTTCACTATTTGTTTGTAAAATTAACATTGAAATGAAAGCATATTTTGTTTGTAATTGAAGGCACATGTATCCTACCAATTTGTTGTATAAAATGATGTATCTTTATTGGGAATATTTAAGTCATATAGAGTTATGAACTCTTTGCTTTTTTTGGCTCTTCTAAATATGGAGTTGTAAAGCATCTCTAGACTGATTATTGCTTTTCTCACATGAGGTGTTATGTTCATAGATGGTGACTATTCCTCTCTGCGTTCTTACGTAGGTTTGTTTCAAATGTCTGCAAGTGCTTAAGGGAGAGAAAATCTTATCTTGTGTGGACTTCCGTCGGTTGTCTCCGGGCATCTGCTTGAAGATGGTAATTATTTGTTTTAAATCAGTCTTTGAATGTTGAACAAATTATAGTTTACTTTGGTTACCCTGCTTGATATATTTGGCTAACTCTGCTTCTTTTTGCAGGCCTTTAACTTAATAAAGCTTATAGCATTTGTGAAGAAGTTGTCCTTTACATTGAATTTGTCTTCAGATTTGTTAAGAGTATGCCATTGGTGATGAGAAACGACTAATGCAAGTTCTTTTAAATGTAAAGGGCAGCATTTCCATATCTGCTTTTGTTTGTTCAAAATTTTATTCCTAATTTTATTTCATTTTGAAATTCCTTTTTATTTAAGTAATGTTGTATTACATTTTAATGTTCAAGTGTATGGATTCAAATATTTGTAATGAAATTATCAATTTTTATGCAATTTCAAAATTTGTTCAAAATGAGTATTTTCAATTTTGCCGATCAATTTACATAAATTGTTAAAAAAACTGTAATATAACCTACAACAACGTTTTTTAAACGTTGCCAAAGAGTTTTTCGCAAAAAACGTTGTCGTATCTTTCTACTTTACGACAACATCTCGATTTGCAATATACGTCCAAACGTTGCAAAAGGTCTTGGACAATGTTTTTTGACCATTACAAAAAGTTTTTTTGTTGTAGTGTAATCATATAACGTACTCGTAAAAACGAGAGGAGATTACTTACCTTGAATCCTTAACAATTTTTAGATAGTAAAGTGAGATGTTCTTTGTCGTCCATGAAATCAACGTGCTAAGATCCTAGGTCATTAACATTTATTTAAAAATTTCAATATATATTTATAATATGCTTAAAAACATACATAAATTCATAAATGTAACGAAAACCAAAACTATACATGATTTAATTAGGTTATTTGATAAAGGAAAGTGCACAAATATGAATGCTTCTTTCTGAATTTAGGTAATTTATTTAAGGATAAAATTGTGATAACTAGCTAATTATTATTAATAAATTAAATTGCGTTGACTCCATTTGCTGATTCAGTTCCATTGATATTGTCTAATAATAAACTCAATTAGTTGCAAGTGTAGTTTAAGTTCAATGACCTTCATTGTAATTTTAGATGGCTTGAAATGGAAAATTGATCGACACGTTGTCATGTCGTTAATTTTGCCGAAACTGAATGGAGCGACCTGATTGCTTGTAAATTGAATTATGATGATATAAGCAAATCAAACGTTAAAGATCTAGTTGCATGTACGTTGAAAGTTCAACGACCTTTTAGTTTTTCTTCTTGGATGTACTAGATTATTAGACCCATGTTTCGTGTGAATTAAGATCTTCATAAAAATTTAATTAAAAATTAACAATTAATTTAATTACATATTTTATCATTGTTTATCAAAATTTATTAATAATCTATTTTTTAGCTACAACAAACGGGGGCTACATTATGACCACCAAAAAAAAACATCCATTAGAAAATTTTAACTAGGACTGTCAACCAATAAAATCCAAGCAAACCAGAAGTCCACAGTAACGCACCATTGAGTAATGCAGAGAAAAAAAAAAAAAAATCTTAAAACTTTCGAAAGATAAATGGGTCATGGAAATCTATCCTCTTATCCTGACCCAGCACTCGACAATCCAGTAGTAACCAACACACAAGTCTCACGTTCTAAACCTCAAGAAGAACGCATAAACTTTAACACAACCACATACTCTTTATCAAACATGGCTGGACTACTGGGAACTTCCTCCACAGTAAGATTCTTCGCTTCTAAACCCTTCTCTTCTCAGCCTCACTACTCCAAGTCTTCGTCTTTCTCGCTCTCTCCATCTCCGGGTACGTACCCATTCTTGATTTCTTGAAATTTTATGGGGAGCTTATATTTTCGCAATTTGGTAGTAAAATGACACGAGGTTTCAATTCAGGGTTTTTTTTTTTTTTTTTGCCAAATGTTAATAATTTCTTGATTTTTAATGGGGAATTGATGAGATTTAATAATTAATATATGAGGGTTTTAAAGTTTATAGCTTACTGTTAATTTCTGCAGGGGTTAGTCTGGGAAGGAATTCTTTTGGAGGAATTGAATTCAAGAAAGAGGGGTCTAAATTCCACGTTTTAGTTTCCAATGTTGCCACTGAAATTAACCCTGCTCAAGAACAGGTACTAATTTTCTTGAGCTTGGTACCCCTTGATAATGTGTGTGCATTTTATAATTAAATTGTAATGCAGTTAGAATTAGCTAGGACCACTAGCTCTAGTTAATGCAGGGATAGTAAAATTGCTTGAAATGGAGAAGCCTGGCTTAGAGATGTATAATTGGATTGAGATTCAAATGTTCATAGAATTTTATTAGTATTTATGTTATTTAGATACTTGTAGTTGTAGATAGACCGTTTCTCGGCTTTAAGTACTGTTTCACGTAATTGTTAAATTTCATTTGGTGGAATGAATTTGGAACCTCGGAATTGGTGTTAGGAAATGAAATATCTATTCAAAATCGAAATGCAAGCTCCAATTCCCATTTCAATGGCTGAATCCCATGCTGCCTAACACGGGCTTTGCTTATATTTGGTGTTTTAAGTTGTATCAGGGAAACCTTTTCACTTTCAGTGTAAGATTTTTAGATTGGTGTTCAAGTCTTAGTATGACTTTCAGGCACAAAAGCTTGCCTCGAAGGAGTCCCAGAGACCAGTTTATCCATTTGCAGCTATAGTAGGACAAGATGAGATGAAATTGTGCCTTTTGTTGAATGTGATTGACCCAAAGATCGGAGGTGTGATGATAATGGGTGATAGAGGAACAGGGAAGTCCACAGCTGTTCGCTCATTGGTGGATTTACTTCCTGAAATTAAAGTAGTTGCTGGTGATGCGTTCAATTCGGATCCAGATGACCCAGAAGTACAGGGCATGGAAGTTAGAGAAAAACTTATGAAAGGTGAAGAACTCCCTGTCATGTCAACCAAAATCAACATGGTTGATTTGCCGTTGGGTGCCACAGAAGATCGAGTATGTGGTACAATTGACATTGAAAAAGCCCTTACTGAGGGTGTGAAGGCATTTGAGCCTGGTCTTCTTGCAAAAGCTAACAGAGGAATTCTTTATGTCGATGAAGTTAATCTTTTGGATGACCATCTAGTAGATGTTCTTTTGGATTCTGCTGCCTCGGGATGGAATACTGTTGAAAGGGAGGGAATCTCAATATCACATCCTGCCAGATTCATACTCATTGGTTCTGGAAATCCAGAAGAGGGAGAACTTAGGCCACAACTTCTTGATCGTTTTGGAATGCATGCACAAGTTGGGACTGTGAAGGATGCAGAACTTAGGGTGAAAATCGTGGAGGAAAGAGCACGATTTGATAGAAATCCAAAAGAATTCCGGGAATCTTACAAGGCAGAGCAAGAAAAGCTCCAGCAACAGATTTATTCTGCTAGGAGTTCACTCTCTGCTGTTACAATGGATCATGACCTTAGAGTTAAAATCTCAAAGGTCTGTGCTGAGTTGAATGTTGATGGATTGAGAGGAGACATAGTGACCAATAGGGCCGCGAGAGCTTTGGCTGCTCTTAAAGGAAGAGATAAAGTAAATACAGAGGATATTGCCATCGTCATCCCCAACTGCTTGAGACACCGACTTCGTAAGGATCCTCTGGAATCAATTGACTCGGGCTTACTCGTGATTGAAAAATTCTACGAGGTTTTTGCCTGAGGGAGGTAAATGCTCCTTTTTCTCTCTCTTTTTCTTGTAGAACAGCTAATACTGTTCAGTTTTTTGGCTTTTAGTGTTCAATTCTCAAGTGGCTGCAAAACATACAGAAAGCTCAGTCTATGTTTGCCATGGGCTAATAATTGATGAAGCTTGATTTTATGTTGAACAAAAAGGTCATTCATATTGTAACAAATAGCTGATTTGAAAAGGTTTATGTCAACAAACATGTGAATTGTGATACAGCTTCATGTTGTGGATTGTAAACTACTGACGTTTGTACTTGCTTTGTGTTCTTCTCGAGAAATCATTTCATCTGAGCTCCTCCTGAAAAGTTTTTCAATCGAACGCGTTATATCATAAACAAAAAATCTTTTTGTACCATTAATGTGCCTTTAGAAGTTACGAGTTTCATATTGTGGTGTACTTTTGCCGTATCTGATATGGGAAGGTGATATCGGACACGAGACCAAGTAAAGCATTTCTTCTTTGTTTGAGCCACATTATTTTGAAATAATGTATTTTGGATTAGTAGAATGATGGAGAATGTGTGGTTGAAAAAAAAAAGAAAAAGCTATTGATGTGATGGAAAATATTATTTTATTGAAAAATGTGTGGTTGAAAATGAGTAGAAGAATGAGAATGAAAATTTTAATATGTATCAAACAGGGGCTTACCTCAAATAAGGTTACAAACAGAAATAGCTGAAATAACCTTTTAATAAGGAGGTTGAATGGCACTGCTAATTTGTTTCTGAAATCCCTAATGCCACGAAGTCCAAATAGCATTGGGGAATTTGCATCAGTGTAGTCTGCTAATATCGTGTCAAGTTATATAGCCTGGCAAAATCGGTGAGTTGATCATTTCACTAGCCAGCATTTTTTAAGTCTTTTCCTTTGCCATCTTTATCTATAGATTTCAAAGAGTCTGGAAAGAGTTTGTAGGGAAGAAACTATACGAGGGGGATGCATGGTTGTGAAGCCCCTCTTTTATAAAGTTAGCCCATGTTTGGTGCACATTTTGAGTTCAATAATGCATTTTTTTTGTTTGATGTGATGGAGAATATGTGGTTGAAAAAGAAGAAAAAGTTTTTGATGTGATAAAAAATATTATTTTATTGAAAATATATAGTTAAAAATGAGTAGAAAAATGAGAGTGAAATGAATAATATAACTCAAATAGGGGCTAGTACTAAATGTGTCTAGTCTATTACTCTACCTTGGACTAGACATGAACAAGAAAGTACATGCTTATATTCTGCAATACGCGTGAAGAATTCAATAAAACTACAAAGAACACAAATTTACGTGGTTCGATGTCAGCGTGGCAACATGCATCCACGGGAGAAGAGAGAAGCTTGTATATTATTCACTTATATTTGGAGTTTACAACGATACATATATGGTCACATTACATCAAGGTTGCCTTAGATGAGGAAATCAAGAAAAGAAAATAACGAATTATGGAATTCTTCCAAATCGTGATTGCGCCATAATATTCTCCAATATTAGCAAATCCTTCAAATATATCTCTTTTAAAACAACATGCAACCAATTTTAGTAGAAATATTTTCTTTTGACAGAATTTACCAACTGGCTTTACCAAATTTTTGCTATGTAAGAGCATCTTCAATAGACTCTATTTTTAAAGAGCATATTCTATCATTTGGAGAGCATCTATAAATTTAGAGAATTAAAATGTTGAAGTATTCTGACAAGCTTTTTATATTTAACACTTAATTTTACCACACTTAAAAAATATTTATTATTTTTGTTTATCTTTTATTTTAACTAGCTTTTCTTTAAATTATTTTATTGTTTTCATATATTGAAAAGTGAAACACTTTGAATGCATTTAATTATAGAGAGTGAGTTTAAATAAAAATATTAATTTAAAAAGTCTCTTGGGACATGATTTTAAATAAGAGCAATGATATTTATCCATACTGGATTACAATCCCAGTCTAGGTGGTGTTAATGTGGAATTAAATGATATGTGAAATTAAATAAGTTCACCTTTCATTTAACCTATCATTTAAAACCACCTAAACTGGGGTTATAACCCGAGTGAGGATAAATAGCATTTTTGTTTAAATATTGACTCTTTAAAATAAAGATTATATTATGTTTAACGAGTTTCTTGGAGATGCTCTAATGGTTTACAAAATTTCATTTTAAGCCTTTAAAGCAAGAAACTGCTGGAATTTTGACAAAAGATTAACCAATTAACCAATTAGTTATAAGCATCGGAAGAGTGGTGTCGCAGCTCAGTTGGCTAGCGTTGGTCTCACAAGCCTAAGGTCACGGATTCGAGCCCCGCCGAGACCGCCCTAGTTTATCTCAAATTCGGGTTTATCTCACTTTTATTCTCGATTATAATTTAAATTGTAATTGTGACTACCAAACGAAATGATTTTTTGCATCTTTTATTCATAGCAAAACTTTATTAATCAACAATCATAATCATTAAGTGCGCTAGCCACTAGAAAATATTTAATAAATAATAAAGATTTTGAATTTATTTTGATTTCCTTGAGAAATTGTTGTTATAGTTTACTAATTAATCGTATTTCCATTTTATGCCTTACTAAATTATTATTTTAATTTTTTAAATATTTCTTTAAATTTTTTTATTTTGAGGAAAAAATATATTATTTTAATTTTCTGTCGTTAATATCCCTCCTCATTGTAATGACTTTAATACTAATATTCTTATTTTTGCATTAACAATTTATTCCATGAAGAACACAAAAACAAGTGCAAGTAAATCTAACCCACAATCCTTATCTCATGTCCTAGTGGACTGGATAAAAACTTTTCATTATGGATGTGACAAGAGAAAATGACAAATAAGTTTTTCTTGTCACATCTGCAATGAAAAGTTCTTAAGTTCTCTTGTCTCAACTGCAATGGAAAGTTTTTATCGGTGGGCAGAATATCAATTTCAAACACGTTAATTGCCAAATGTGAATACCCCCAGAAGCCACGAGCATAACCCTTACTAGAGATCCAATCTTGAGTGAAATAAATACCTAATCTTGCCAAACTAGTAGAGGATTATATTCTATTGGCTTTATTTCTTTGAAGGTGCCACAAGCATGAAAAGCGCACTTCATGATTGATGGGATAAAGAATGAACGAGAATCCATTCTCCCTCCATGTCTATGGCCATTTCTCTATTTTCATTCACTGACAGGGATGGACCCAGCAAATCATCTCAGTACAGACGGACGTTGATCGGTCAACAATCGTAAGAGGGAGGTCGTTTATTAATATTTAATTACATAATATTAAAAATTATTCAATATATATGTAAACATGCTAAAATTATCGGGAGTCTCATCAACCAAAATTGAAAACAAACAATCAAAGGAAAAAATATATTATTTTAATTTGTCTGTCGTTAATATCCCTCCTCATTGTAATGACTTTAATACTAATATTCTTATTTTTGCATTAACAATTTATTCCATGAAGAACACAAAAACAAGTGCAAGTAAATCTTACCCACAATCCTTATATCATGTCCTAGTGGACTCTGGATAAAAACTTTTCATTACGGATGTGACAAGAGAAAATGACAAATAAGTTTTTCTTGTCACATCTGCAATTAAAAGTTCTTAAAGTTCTCTGGTCTCAATGGCAATGGAAAGTTTTTATCGGTGGGCAGAAGATCAATTTCAGACACGTTAATTGTCAAATGTGAATATTCCCATAAGCCACGCGCATAACACCTACTAGAGATCCAATCTTGAGTGAAATAAATACCTAATCTTGCCAAACTAGTAGAAGATTATATTCTATAGGCTTTATTTCTTTGAAGGTGCCACACGCATGAAAAGTGCACTTCATGATTGATGGGATAAAGAATGAACAAGAATCCATTCTCCCTTCATGTCTATGGCCATTTCTCTATTTTCCTTCATCGGCAGGGATGGACCCGACAAATCATCCCAGTATGAATGGACGTTGACCGGTCAACGATCGTAAGAGGGATGTCGTTTATTAATATTTAATTACGTAATATTAAAATTATTCAATATATATGTAAACGTACTAAAATTGTCAGGAGCTTCATCAACCAAAATTGAAAACAAGCACCCATCTCCAATTTTAATTTTCCCCAATTCCTAATCCAATTCCAAT
>CAIGRS010279588.1:0-18183 GCA_903798395.1 Fraxinus floribunda
TTTTTTGGTGTGAAAGGTTCAATTTATCCTTAGTGACATTTTTTTATGAGCATTTAATGCTCATAAATTCTTGATTTCAATTCCATTAATGTTATGATGTGATGATTTAATTTTTGTATTAATAACATTGGGATATATGTATATTATATCGGGTAATATGAATTTTGTTAATAAAAAAAAAATTGAAAAGTGAGCATAAACCATTTTCTTCTAACATTTACAAACACTAACTTTCTAACCATCTTCTGCATTTCTTCATCAAGGTGACATTACTATTGGATTCATCATCCATTTTGAGAGGATAGCATATTACAAATTGTTTGTATTTTATCTTATAATGTATTGCTTTTGAAATGTTAAATACAACATGGTCATATTTATTTGAATTTTTCGAAATTATTATTCATTAATTTGCTTGGTTTTTCAAATCGTTTGGAGTAAAAATATCAATATACTCTACAAAATATTGTGAATGATTACTATTGGATTCATCATCCATTTTGAGAGGATAACATATTACAAATTGTTTATATTTTATCTTATAACTTATTGCTTTTGAAATGTTAAATACAACATGGTCATATTTATTTGAATTTTTCGAAATTATTGTTCATTAATTTGTTTGGTTTTTCAAATCGTCTGGAGTAAAAATATCAATATACTCTACAAAATATTGGGAATGATTCCATATTTAATGAAGTATTGAGTTGTTTATTGGGAGGATGTTCTCATATTATAGTTGAGAATTAATTATTGCTATTAATATTTTGAAGATTTCGTCATTCGGTAGTACAATATTGATGAATGCAATTAATGTGGTGAAGAATTTATTCCAATCAGCCACATATATGCTTCCCGTCAATTCCGAAAGCTCAATTGACAAATTTGACATTTAGAAATCATTGGGCTAGACATTTCAACCGTGGGACTTGACATTTTGAAACTATCGGGATAGAGATTTCAATTATCGGGAAGGAAATTTCAACATGAGGTTTGACCTTTTGTTATTCTATGGATTTAATATTCGAATATGCCACTTTCGTGCTATTAAATGCTGACATATTGATTGTGTAGAATTCTTACCACTACAATCTCAACTTTTTAGGTATGAGTAATCATTTAAGATTCATCGTGCCACACGAGGTAAAGTTTGTTACGAATGGAAGTAGAGATGGGACAAAACCACTTCCATTGTAGTTCCGATGAGTCTCACCCTAATCGAGCTTGTGTTACGATTGAAGAACAAACTTAGTATTCTTGATCCCTATACTCAAATTAAATTGAAGTTCAAAGTCCCAAACATGAATATACCTCCGGCCGAAATACGCGAAGATGAAGACTTAAATTGGTACATATCAATTTGTAAGGAAACTATTATATGCGTTACTATTTTGGAAATCGAACCTGGAATTGTTGACATGGGGAGGGATACAAATTTCCAAAATCTTTCATTTGTCGCGGCGAATGTTCACCAAAACGTACAACATGATGGGGTCGATCAATTGCATAGTGTCTCAAATGATAATGCACCCGACACAATAAATTTTGATGTTGGGGTTGCACCAATAGGTGATAACTTAGATAACCTATTACATGGTACTAAGGCTGCTAATATTGTTGATTGTGACGAGCAAAAATGTCATCACATTCTAGGAATTCGAATAGAGTCGAATGGATTATTAGTGTGAATACGTCCGATCTTGCCGAATGACAAATATTCTTGAGCAAGAAAAAGTTGTACTCGAAAATTCGTATACTTGCCTTGTGCGACAAGTTCTAATTTCAAGTAAGTAGGTCAACCATAAAAAAGCTAACTGTTGTATGTACGGAATAGATGTTACGTGCTTCGACAGTGAAGCAGCCGTAATCTTCATAATCCATAAATTCATCAACGTGCACACCTGTTTCGTAGATTTTCGTCGTAGCATACATCGACATGCCACAAATTATGTAATTGCCGAGCATATATTGGGGAGATTGGATAATCCAAACCAATCGTATGATCCTACTACTATTGCAGGTGACATGGAACATGAGTCTGGTGTCAAAATCAATTACAGTAAAGTAGTAGGGGAAAGATGGTTGCTTTACTATTGCTATATGGTAGACTAGATGATAGTTTTCAAAAATTATCTTCATATTGTCACTTTCTAGGAGAGAGTAACCCGAGGACAATAACTCACATCGAAGTTGATTCTTGTAACAGGTTTCATAACTTCTTCCTAACTTTTAGTGCAAGTATTCGTGGTTACATGCACTACTCGAGGTCCATTATTTGTGTTGACGATAGTCAATTGAAAGGTCCATACAAAATTCCGCTTCTACTGATAACTACACAAGATGCCAACAAAAAAATTTATCCCTTAACATGGAGGATCATAGATGGCGAAACAAATAAATCGATGATGTGGTTTTTGTCGGAGTTGACAGATCTTATATGTGACTCATATGAACTTGTACTTGTTTCAGATAGGAAAGACATTATTCGAAAAAGTCATTAATTACTTCTTTCATTTATCTTACCATGATTGTTGTATGTGGCATATGGAAAAGAACTCAATACAACGGTACAACACAAGTTCAATTTTTCTATTCAAACAATCTGCTACAACTTATCATGTTGAAGAGTTTGAACAACTTATGGAACCAATTCGTAGGGTAAATACAAGAACTTACGGGTACTTGGAGCGAGCGGGTTTTCATATTGGTCATGAACAATATTCGGTGGACAATAATATAACATTATGACAAACATCAACGCAGAATCTTTGAAGTCAATGTTGAGACATACCCGTTCGTTATTGATCACATGCAGGTTGATTTCAAGTTTAACTGTTCAGAGTCGCATTTCAATAAAGATTCGATGATCCAACAACAATTCCTCAAATTCCTCTCTAGTCAGGGATACTCCAGAGATTGTAATTTGTTGTCAGGATGTCGATGGTGCATTTAAATGAGAAATATGTATGGTAGCGCTAGGTGTGGAAAATGTATCCATATGCTCTCCAAGTGTATGTTCATCATTGGCATCTCCACTATCACCATCATTTGACTCGTCATGATCACTCTTTTCTCCTGAATGGTCATCACCACCAGACGTCTTATCCTCTGAGCCCTATTCTATATTCTCTTCTTCATCGAGTTCCCTCGTAGACAATCCATCATTTCCTTCGCTGCCCACTTGGTCAAGGTGAAACTGTAGGGTGATAATATTCCTTGCAATGTAATCCAACTTAGGCGCGAGACTATCTTCAAAAGGCATAAGAGTGGAGACATGTAGTTGATCAGGCTCCTCATCAGTTGGACGCAGCGTCGCATACATGTGTAGTTGCGAAAACATAAATTGAGTGTCCATGAGAATGCATTCTATACAGTTTCCATACTGAAAGATTGACTAGATCATGATCAAATACCTTTTCGTTCTTGAATAATGCCTAATACATACGTTACTGCAGTTGTTTTGTAGACATCCAACTATGAAGCATTGGAGATCGATTACCAAGACTTTCACCAATTTCAAGAACCGTCTCAAATGCCCATATCTGTCCAAAAAAATGTCATTGTTACAAGAGTTTCCACGCACATGACAATATATTTGTATTGAAATAATAATAAATACATTTTCAGAAATAATTATTCATACCCGCATGGTAATGGAAAATCCGTAAATTGTATAACAGATCTCCTTCTCCTTCTTTGCCTTAGCCTTATGAAATCTCTTTACCTAACTATCCCTAAATCCCTTTAACTGGCGATTGTACCCCACTTTACCCCCAAGGGTGGTCAGAAAATATGTCCATGTTGTCGACGATTGAAAATGTATCGATACCCACATTATTATCATGAGCATTGAATACTCCTTCGATAATTAAAGTAAGGCCAAGCTTATATCGATTAGCTCAAGGAGTCAAACATCGGAGAAAAGCCTTTTCTAGTTGGGCACATAAAATTTCTCCATGGATTTAAAGTATTTGTACTTGAGTCTCCTTTTTTTATGTCATCGCCTTCCGGAGTGAGACCACGTTTTAATCCTATTATAACCGCACTCTTACAGTTCAAACCTTGTCAGATGCCCTTGTACATTGAACCACAATTCCTTTACCTTAACAATTCGAATGGTTTTAAAAACTAGTTGTTGGATTTGGGCCGATAATTGTATGTCATGTACGTCAGCCTAGGAACCTAAGGCATGAGTTGCCAAAATCTTCCCACTGTCGATCATTAAAATTCTCCAATACGGTTTTCAGGTACTTAAAATTGCTCCTTTGATGAATGTGGGTGCACAAGCGTGCATTTTCAAGAACGAGGAATTGAAAATTCATCTACAAGAACAAGGTACAACAATAAAGCAAAAAATGTTAGATTATAATAATTCGTACATATTAATGCAAAACACACATTTAACAAAGCAAAAAAGAACATGTGTAATGTTCGAATGACCCAACGTTGTACATGTAGATAGATGACTATCTAACTAATTTATCGATAAGCTGTCATATGTCAAGAAATACTGCATTTAACTGTCGAGAACGACAATTCACACTGACAAATGACTCAACTCATATATTGATATTTAGTCATTTGTCGAAAATAACTGCGATGAAATGTCGAGATCAATAAATGTGCCACTACACACAAGTACTTAGGGCCTATTTGATAGGTCATTATTTTTCATGGAAAATAGAAAATAAATTTCAACTTCCACTTTTGCCTTGTTTGATACACTTTTTTTTCCATGTAATTCATTTTCTTGATTTGACTCACATGCTCACATTTTCCTTGGTTGGAAATTGATTTTCCAGTTTTTTTTTTTTTTTTTTTTCAATTGGAAAAAATTCTAGACACAATAGTAAAAAAATTATCACTTTTTGCAAAACAAAGTCAAATGAATGGTATTTGGTATGGTAATTTTTTTTGGCAATTTAAATTTTCCAACTTTTTATTTTTTTTTTTTTTTTTTTTTTTTTTTTTTTGTTTGCAATTGAAAAAAATTCTAGACACAATGGTAAAAGAAATTTCACTTTTATTGACAATTTTCATGCAAAACAAAGCCAAACGAATGGTATTCAATATGATAATTTTTTTTTTATTTTTTTTTTTGCAATTGAAACAAATTCTAGACCCAATAGTAGAAAAAATTATCACTTTAATGGACAATTTTCATAAAAACAATGAAGCCAAACGTCTCAATAAAATAATTTCTAGATAATTCAATTCCCCATAAAACATTTTATTTTCACTAATTTTCCACGTTTGCAATCAAACGAACCCTTAAATAATACACTCAAAGAGAATTTACAAGCAATATTCAATAAAATCCATAGGACAATATCCCCACAAATGACTAATTAGATCAAGTCACAATCAACCTATCATATAAGAAATCCTCAAAATTCAGGATAACTCAAAATATTTTTATCTCGACAGAAGGTTCCACAACTTTCGAGATTGACAGTTAAATTTGACATTAAAAGTGATGTGTCAAGACAAGATGTGTTAGGTTAGGACAAACTTGAATAGTAGAAATTTTACATTACAGTGAATAACTTAGTGATGATGAGAACTAAATCATATTAAGGAAAAATCTATTTGTACAAAATAGATTACATAAAGTTTTACCTAATTTACATAAAGTTTTACATAATCTGTCATATTCATTACGAGAGATTGAAGCAAATAGATACAAGAAAATTAACTAGGTAATGCAGCATATTATATCAAAAATCATAAGTTCACTCATCCAACAACTTTACAACATATTTATTTCCATCGCGTTCAAGAAAATCAAGAAACTAATACATTTTCCTAGTTAATCTTGTTAAGAGGTTTTTCATGAGTTGCATAACATACTGAGATAAAGCTCATAGTTACACATTAATTAGGAACTAAGCATCAATAACATAATTGTTGAAAAGAAACCAATTTCGAACACATACAAAATACTTGAGCAGAACTATGTGTCAAAATGCAATAATGAAATCTGGAATTATATTATGTAATTCTTAGTCATTTTCCTAAATCTACAAAATAATGAAACGAATAAAAGGTTTTCTACTTGATTGGTTATTGGTAAACAGTGGAAAGTTTTGAAAGAACGAATATTTCAAGAAGAAACGAGACAATCAATATTTCATTTAGCTAGCAGTAAGTAGCATTCATATATACTTTTCCAATTTATAAAGTAAACATAACATAATGCATCAAGAGTCAAATGGATGCAAACAAATTACTAAATTCAAAATGGCAAAGAAAGACCGTCTCTGTAACTTGGAATTTCTTCACTTGGTGGTGCGAGTATCAATGTTTTGACACTGTGTTGCTTTTCTTCACCCTTGATTTGGAGGCACCTGCAAGTGGGTAGTTCCTATCTACAAAAACGTGATAATACATAAAGTTCATAACAAAAAACGAGAATCTATCTACAGAATCGTACAAAACTTGCACAATCATAACTAAGGCTAAACGATACAAAAAATTTTGACTAAGCAAAATAACATATTTTTAGAATTCCCAAAACATAATCCAAAAAAATACAAACGAACCTAGTTTATCGAGATTCGTCACTCTCGCAGGAACATCGCTAGCTGCCAAATTGTTGGAGAGGAGTATGATGGGATTGGGAGAA
Source organism: Fraxinus floribunda (assembly GCA_903798395.1). Lineage (NCBI taxonomy): Eukaryota > Viridiplantae > Streptophyta > Magnoliopsida > Lamiales > Oleaceae > Fraxinus > Fraxinus floribunda. The sequence goes on from CAIGRS010279588.1 coordinate 6,626, forward strand.
AGAATGAGAGAGTGGCTGCCTCAATTAGCAACTTAACTTTATACACGGCGTTTTTAAGGGATGGAAATACCAGATTGGCTTTCAATTGGTGGGAATCTTTGTCGGAATTACTAGATTTCTATGGAGGCCGACAGCATTGAGGAAGAGAGAGATGAACGGGGGTTTGGTTTTGTTGACCCCAAAAAATGAACTCAACAGATATCGGACCCACTCTTGTCATGTCAATACAGATTGGCGCGTTTATACCGAAAAGGAACCAGTAGTTTGACTGGAATGGACGCGGGATGCACTTTCTGGCAAGAGACAAAGATGTTCGAACCTCGACGGTATGATTACGGCAGTATTCGCGCTATCAACGAACACCCAATCGATTTCCCATATTGGATCTCTCTTTCTTGTAATAGAACACGTGGAAGGATAAATATGATGTAGAATGATCACCCGCCTATATTGGAATCTTGATACATTTGTTAGTGTGTTTTTTGAAAACATGTAAAGAACCAAGTCAAAATGCAAAAACTTCACGAAAGAATCTATTATGTGTTCTTTTTTCCAGATACAAATGCCAACCCCCTCTTTCCATACAAAGATAAGCTCTTTATACTAATCTAGTTGACGTGGCAATCTTTGGATCCAATCCACGTGGCTACATCTCCTTGGCCCAAACTTCACATCATTGTCAATTCGTTACAATTAGTATTTGATAAGGGGTCAGCCGCCCTATACAATATGGCCTGACACACGAACATAGCTTTATTACATGTCTCATCAATCACTTCTAAAGGATCTCCAGATCCATAATGACTGGCAGCATCGAATTCTGCTGGATCAGGGTCAGTCTTTGTGGAAGAGCGTCTAGTAGTGAAGGGCCTCAGATATCTTTGTTGGACCTCTGCACAGGGCTTCGGGGGGTTCCAGTGCTTCGTATATAAGGAGACCCCATTATTAAGGTTGAAGGGACATAGGTCAAACAAAGCTTCAGCTTTTAAAAGAGCCTCGGATACCCACAATTTAAGTTGACTTTGACCTTGTAACCTTCTTCGAAGATCTCCCAACCGATACTCCATTAAATTTGCTACTAGGTGTGTGTGGCTGTCAACATGGATATGTTGTTTACGTGGCAGCTCACCTTGGAGTGCTGATTTGGAGCCTCTAATTTTTGGGGATAACAATACTCTCCTAAGTCTATGCATGATTATTCATGTAATGCATGGACTTTCTGGCGCCAGGTGATATTTTTGGGGGAGATGGTTCTAACCTTCCGAGGTGATCCACTTTCTAAAAGCCCCTTGTGCGTTTCTGATGCCTGTAGGTCTGATCTATTAATTTATGAGGTTCTGTTCTCAATGTTTGGGGAAAACCGACGTCCCTAACCGAAGTTGGGAGCGTTCATTGCTGATGAAACAACTTCAAATTGATGTTTACGAGGAATTCATTTTTATTATTTTCAACCGTCTTTACGAAGCACGAGAAGCCCTTAAAGATGGTGCTTTAGTCATTTAATGTTATTAGCTATTTCCAAGGGAGGGCAATCATGAAGGTGCAGTTCTCAATACACGCCACTGCCACCGTATTTAATGCGTAATCACGGCTATCTCTTCTGTTTCCCTTTTGTATTCCAGGGGCAGTAAAGCGCGTGCATCTGACGCCCTAATTTGGGCCCTTGAATCCGAAGCATTTGGGACAATGTGTGGCTCTGATCTTAGTTTCTAAACGTACGGTTAGATGGTTTAGATATAAATCTAATGGCAGGGTTTGAATCTTTACGCTTATAAATGGAAATCGCCTTTTAAGAAGAATTCTTTTCTTTCTACCTTCATATGAATTCATACTTATAAGACTTCATCTCCTTTAATAATCCTTTACATTTGCATTTCTTGTGCGCTTCCACCTGCTCTTTGGGGTTTCTTTCAGATTTTCTGGAGGTTTGTTGAAGCAAGTCCCCCTTTTGTCGCGTTCGCCATTCCCTCTTTTCTAAGAAATATTATAAGTGTTGTAAGATTCATTTTTTGTCATTAATGGCTTTTTCTTCTTTTTTCGAGGGTAGTGCAGGGATACACATGATATCTAGTGAGATGGGGATCGAAATTATCCCTACTACGGACCTTGTTGGGGCTGTTGAGGTCGATAGGGATGCCACTACATTTGGGGAAGGGTCTGGAAGTAGGGATGATGGTGTAGCCTAGGGGACAACAAATATTTCTTCGAATGCCAATCCAACCAAACTAGCTGAACTTAGGGAAAAATATAAGATTCCCTATAATATAGAACTTCTATCCCCTTTTCCAGATGAGCGACCCCGTCGTCCGAGGTAGGGGTGCGTTGCCATTGCCATCAGCGAATATTTATTCAAATCGGGACTTCGTCTTTCCATCCATCCTTTCTTTCGAGCCGTCCTTAGGTTGTATGGACTGGCCCCTACCCAACTTTCTCCGAATGCCTGAGCTCAATTAGTTGGGTCCTACATTCGTGGAAGCAGACCTCCTTGGGCGAGGATATGCCCCTTTACATTTTTCAGACCATCTTCCAATCTAGGTCATTAGACAAAGGGGACTCTAGGGGTTGGTACTCTATGTGCCCTTGGGGGACACATGCCCCTTTAGTGATAGGCCTTTCATCATCCATCAAAGGGTGGAAGAAGACCTAGTTCTAGGTTCAGGGAAAGTGGCAGGAGTGTGAGGGTGACACTGTCCCCATTGTCAAAGTTCCAACCTCCTACTTCGAACCCAGTTAGTGTCATTTCATTATTTCTTCTTCGCTATTTCGACAATCTCATTGTTCCCCAATGATTTTACAAAAATTTAAACTTGACGGCCTCCAGAGGTAGGAAATTCTTGACAATATCTCTAATATAGTGTCTACTTGTGTGTTGTTTTATACGCTTTTGACTTTAATGTTTGCTTCTTGCAAAAAAGCTTGACAAGAGGAAGCTCCCCACCCAGATATGGCCACTATATTGGCTGCCACTTCAACCTCTAGCAGAAAGGGGGTAAAAGGCACGTCTATTGGGGGGAGGCAAATAAAAAAGAAGACTGAGAGGGTTAGTAAGGAGGCTGTATCCCAAGATGTGAGTGGGTCCCCCAGGAGATAAAGGAAAAAAGGCCATCGTCGAGGAGCCCAAGAAAAAGGTTCGGATATCTACCACCCGGGTGGGTAGTTCCTCCGACATCACCCAGCCTCATCCAGGGGTTTCTGCTGGGGAGAACTTATTGGCAGCCTCTATTGCTGCTGCCAGTGGAGGGCAGAAATGCCCTGTTGCTGTGGACCCTCCGAGGCAGGAGCCTGCTAGAGAAGCAAAGCCTTGGGTGGTCCCACTAGCTCAGAAAAAGGGTATTTGGCCAAGTAGTCTACTGAGCTCGAATCTCATATCCTCACTATGTTGCCTCCCGAAGTCCAAACCACCACGACGACCTTTCACACGTTCTGGACTGAAAAATGGCAGAACTTCGTTGAAATCAGCGATGCTGTAGACGCTGTCTCCACCATGGTTGCCCAAGCGACGAGGTCCTTCGGCATGGCCATTGAGACTGAGGTAATATTCAAGATGCTCCAGTGGAAGAATAGGGAGTTTGTGGGCAAAGCTTCCCAGGCTGAAGAAGTAGCCAAGAAAGCCCAGGTCGAGGCTGAGGTAACTAAGAGGAAGGAGGCAGAAGGGTCTGCCAAACTCATTTCCATTTTGGTCGAAAATGAATCTTTAAAGAAGGAGGTTCATGAGTCACAAAGTGAGGTGGCTACTTTGACGAAGCTGGTGGAGGCTTCTGATACCTACCAAAAACTTGTTGTCGAAGCCCTCGAGAAGGCCAACAAGGAGAATGTGGAGCTGAAACGGACAATTGAGTAGCTGACCTACCAGGTGACTAGCTTTACTAAAGTGGTGGAAACTGTTCGTAGCGACGTTGAGCTTGCTAGTCAAAATGCTGAACAAAATTTCTTAGCCAACTTTCACCTTACTAAACACTACCAGCAATTTGGCATATGCTGGAAGAAGTACGCTTACAATGAGATAATCGAATGGCTGGAGGTGCACAACCAGGGGGTTCAAACTTTCGACTTGAGGGCTAAGTTCTTAGAGGAGGAAGTGGAGGAGGGGGGAACCTCAGACTCCTACGAAGGCGGAGGCCATGGCAGAGGCTGTTGAAGAGGCTAACCCTACTGAAGCTGGGGCCATAGTGCCTTTTGGACCTTCCCAGTCTCCACTTCCTTCGGTCCAATTTATGTCAATATTTCAAGTATAAGGACTTCGGTCCAGTTTATGTAATTCAATTTTTGTTAATGGAATTCGATATTTTTCTATCTCTGTTAACGTCGTATGATCCTGATGTGGATGTTTAACTTTGTAATTCTTTGATGTCAATCATCGTTGATTTGTAATATCTTGCTACCTTTCGAACAAACGGATCATGTATTCACGTAGTGAAGCTTTCATTTGAGTACTAGAGGTTCAACTTAGAGAAGATTAGTGTTAACTAAGATAAACATCGATCTGTTTGATTGTATAGATGTTACCTTCATTCCGTCAAACCTTCCTATGTTCGTCTCACAATAACTTAGACATCGGTAGCATACTTTTCAATCAGTAATAGAGAGTAGTACTTCTTTCGAGGCTGAGATCTTTGTGGATTTATAGTTCCCTTTGATAGGAAGGTTCGTCTATGCATAAAGACCTTTGACTTTTAGATTCCCGATGCTACTGGCCACTTGCCTACATCAAAACCATACTAAGGCTATTCGCTTATTTCATTAAGACTGGGAGTGGTTGGGAAAGACTTAATTATTCCAGTCTTACCGGTGTCGTAAGCTATTGCGGAGTAGAGACTGGTTCATTTCAGACCCTGTTATTATATGTGCGTGATTTGATAATTTCGCATGTTTCCAAGATGACAGCCATACTGAACCCATTCCCAATGCACGCACAGCTGTATTGAATTAAATGCACACTGATGGTTAATTATTTGCTTGCGTGACTCTCAGGATTCATCCATATGCTGATGCCTTTTCGTGGGACACACGCTCCAATCTGGGACGTTGACAGGGAAAATCGTTTGGATTCTATGGCCCAAGATTTGGACGTCTCTGATCATCCAGGCTTCGATCCGATAGCTGGGATTCATCTTGTTCCTTGCATAAAATCCAGAATCTTGTCATTTTGACACTTTACTTGCTACAATTTGTTACCATCTTCTGAAAGTTTTCTGGCAACGGCTTCTTGAATATTCTCTTTTCATTCGTGATTAGATTCAAGGCATACTTCACAAATCTTGAATAAATGGCACCCAAAAAGGAGTACCTTAAACCTGATATGGCCACAATTCTTAATGCTACCTCCCGGAGATTTTCTTCAGGGGCTAGGCCAAAGCCAGAACGCCTTGTTAGGGATTCTTTCGAGAAGGACAAAGAGAGGGAGGTTTCCTTAGAAAATCAGTTCAAAACTGATAAGGGCAAGGGGATAGCCGAAGAGTCCTCAAAGAAAAGGAAATTGGCACCTGTTGGGGGGGTGTTCCAGTAGCTTTGGAACAGGGGAGAAGATAACTCCCAAGAAGCCCAAATTTGCTGCAGGCTTCTATTAATACTGCAATTGAAGAGCAGCTTTGGGAGGTTAGTGATGACACTGGGGATACTACATCAAAGGCTACAAAGGCTCTTCAGAGGATAATGGAGAAGACCCGAGGAAAGTCCGAATCCTGGAGAGTCGCGATAGCAAGATTGCTTCCACTGTGATTGAGATGCTGCCTGCTGAGGTCTGAGGTGCCACTGAGGCTTTTAATAAGTTTTGGACTGAAAGATGGCAGTACGTGGCCACCTGCGATGCAGTGGACCTTACTACGACCCTGGTGAGCCAAAGTGCCAGGGCTTTCGTGGTGGCACTGGAATGTCAGGAAGCCTTGGTTGATATCCAACAGAGGAACAGAGTCTCATATGATAAACTAAATGTCATCGAGGCTGAATTCAAGAGAATCAAAGCAGAAGCTGATGAATTAAGAGCTCAAAAAGCTGAAGATGAGGCAAAGTTAGCCTTTGCCCCGACTGAAATCAAAGCCATGAAACAGGAAGTCCATGAGTCACAATGTAAGGTTACCTCATTGACCAAGAGGGTGGAGACTTCCAACAACCACCAGAGGCTTTCTGCCAAGACTCTGGAGGAGGCGAACGCCTAGCTAAGCATCATCGGCACTGAATTAAAGAAGGCTAAAGCCGAAGCTAATGAGTTGAATACTCAGAAGGCTGAAGATGAGGCAAGGTTAGCCTCTATCCTTTCTGCCATCGAAGCCATGAAGCGGAAGTTCATGAATTGCAATGTGAAGTGGCCTCGCTGACCAAGAAGGTGGAGATTTCTCACTACCATCAGAGGTTCACTGTCGAGGCTCTAGAAGAGGCAAATACCAACTAACCGCCACAGGAAAGCTGGAGACTTTATGGAGAAACAAGTTGAATTGTTTGCCAATGAGTGTCGCATGTATGAAAAGGACGTTGTTGAGGCTGGCAATATTGCTGTGAGGACTTATATTTCCAACTTTCATAATACCGAAGAGTATTAATACCTTGGCTTGTATTGGAGGAAGTATGCTTACAACGAAGTGATAAGCAGGATGGAAGAGTTATTCCATGATATTGATGCCTTGGTCCTAAAGGCAGAGTTTATTGAAGAGAAGACCCATCAGACTCCCATTGAGGAGGATAGTGTGGATGTTGTACTTGCGGAGGCTCCATCGGAGAAGGTGGCCTCTACCCCTGCTGCTGAGGATAAAGTATCTTCCCCTCCCAAAGAGTAGGCTAGATTTTATTTTGATTTTATCATTTGTAAAGCCTTCGGGCCTTCCATTGTATTCTTTTTTTTAATGTATAAAAACTTCATACTTCTATCTTCTTACTTTTAAGTAGCTGAACCCCAGTGAAATGCCGAGTAAAAGTAGATCTGAATTGAACTTAACCAAAGTGGAGCTAATTGAACTTAGTTAAATGAATTTAATCAAATAATCTGGACTGACCAACTTGTTGAATGAAATTAAATAATTTGAAGCTAGGTTAAGTCGATATGAGTAATCTCATACTTAGGCTGGATCATTTTGGCCGAATCAAGGGTCCACAGACTTCTTCCTTGACATTCAACTTCGTCGAAGGAAGGCATGTGAGATCAGCTTCGGAATTTAAGTGAGGTGATTCTCTTATGGGGATGTTACCCTCTCTTTAGAGGTGCCTATGCTTTCTTGCGCGGTGGATGGTTCATCCACTCAAGGTTTGTTCCATGACGTTCAAATTCGTTGAAGGAGGCATGTGAGGTCGCCTCGAAATTCAAGCGAGGTGATCCCATCTGAGGATGTCGCCCACTCTTCCGAGGTGCTATGTTTCCTTGCGTGGCGGACGGCTCATTTACGCAAAGGCTTCTTCCATGACATTCAAATTCGTCGAAGGAAGGCATGTGAAGTCAGCCTCGGAATTCAAGCGAGGTGATCCCATCTAAGGATGTCGCCCTCTCTTTCAAGGTGCCTACACTTCCTTATGTGGCTGATGGTTAATCCACGCAAAGGCTTCTTCCATGATGTTCAAATTCGTCGAAGGAAGGCATATAAGGTTAGCCTCGAAATTCAAGCGAGGTATCCCATCTGAGGATGTCTCCTTTTCTTCCGAGATGCCTACGCTTCCTAGAGTTTCTGAAAATTTATGTTGGGGCCAAAGATTTTATTTATTTGCAAAGGCTAGGAACAACCTCCAACTGTAAGTTACATTCATTAGTAATACATTCGCAAGTGTTCAACATTCCACGGATGGGGCTGGACTCTTCCATCCATGTCTTTAATCCAGTAGGTCCCAGGCCGAACTTCTTTTTCGATGCGATAGGGCCCTTTCCAATTGTGTCCTAAAGTACCTACCCCTTATTCTTTGGAAGCTAAGAAAACTCTCCGTAGCACCAAATCCTCTACCCGAAAGGATTTCTTCTTTACTCTGACATTCAAGTACCTAGTCATTTTCCTTTTATACATAGCCATTTTGACTTGGGAATCATCCCTCTTTTCGTCAAGTAGATCCAGCCCACATTTCCTCATTTCATCATTACTTATCTCATCGAAGTGTATTCTTCTGGGGGATGGTAAACATACTTCTACGAGGCTCATAGCCTCTGTACCATATGCCATGGAGAATGGGGTATCCCCTATTGCGGTTCGACTTGTGGTTCTGATAGCCCACAGATTCTGGGGTAACTCATCCACCCGGGCCCTTTTTGAGGCATTAAGCTTCCTTTTCAGGGTATACTTGATTGTTTTGTTTACGGCTTCAACCTAACTATTTGTCTGGGGTGATGTGGGGATGAGAAGTGTTTCTTGATGCCCAATTCCTCACACATGTTCCAGACTTTCTTATTGTCAAATTGTTTACCATTGTGTGACACGATTGAGTGTGGAATACCGAACCTACAAATGAGTTTTTTCAAAATGAACTTGGAGGCATTAGCCTTAGTTATCTCGAAGAGTGGTTCGACTTCCACCCATTTGGTAAAGTAATCTATAGAAACAATTGCAAAGCTGGCACTTCCTCTCCCTTTGGGGAGAGGTCCAATTAAGTTAATTCTCCATTTTACAAATGGCCAAGGGCTGATACTACATTCAATTCCTATGAAGGCTACCTTAGGATGGTGGCGAAAAGTTAGCATTTGTCACATTTTCTTTCCCTTGTTGTGCATCCTTTTTCAAGGTGGGCCAGTAGTATCCCTGCCTCAGTACTTTTTGTGCTAATGACCATCCTCCGATGTAATTGCCACAAATGCCTTCATGGATTTCTCTGAGTACATAGTTCGTTTGCTCTTCCCCAGTGCATCTCAGTAAAGGTAGTGAAAAGCCGCATTTGTTTAATATATCATTTTGAAGGATAAAGTGAGCAGCCATTTTTCTTAGTTTTTGGGCTTCTTCTTTCTGGGGAGGTAAGGTCTGATCCTTCAAATAGGATATGAGGGGCTTAATCCAAGAAGGCGTATCCTCCATCCACATTACAGTTTCACCAACTTCAATTGAGGGTCTAAGAAGGTGTTCAATTGGAACAACCGTGAGTAACTCAGAGTCTTTACTGCTTGCCAGCTTTGACAGAGCGTCGACGTGTGTGTTGTAGGATCTGGGTATTTGCTTTAGCTCAAACCTTTCGAATGAAGGAACGAAACTTCTTACCAATTTTACATAAGCTACCATAGTCTTGTCCCTAGAAGAGAAGTTTCCATGAACTTGACTAACCACCAGTTGGGAGTCATTGCTAACGATGAGCCTCTTTATTTGTAATTCTCTCACCATCGGAGGCCAACTATCAGGGCCTCATATTCCGATGCATTTTTTGTTGCCTTAAAGCCAAACCTTACAGAACAAGTTCATTTGTGCCCTTCTGGACTAACTAATACAACTCCCACTCTTGACCATATGTCTCTAGAAGAACCATCGACTGAGAGCTTCCATATCTGAGGTTCAGCGGGTTCCATTTCTTTTTCAACGTTTGGAACAGGGGTTCTGCCACAAAGTCATCTATGGCTTGCCCTTTGACGGCTGTCCTTGGTTTATAGATGATGTCGAATTCACTAAGTTCAATAGCCCATTTGATCAACCTCCTCAAAGCATTAGGTTTCTGGAGCACTTGCTTGAGTGTGTAGTTTGTCAGGACATGGATACTGTGAGCCTGGAAATAAGCCCTATGTTTCTTGGAGGCTGTCACCAAAACGATAGCTAACTTTTCCATGTCAGGATATCAAGTTTTGACTGCGATAAGTTCTTTGCTGATATAGTATACTAGCAACTCATGGCTGTCTTCTTCCCTTATCAATACCGAACTCAAAGCTTCCGAAGTCACTACTAGGTATTGATATTATTCATCACGGTTCTCCGATATGGAGATGAGAGAAGCTTGACCAAAGTTCTTTTTCAGCCCCTGCAAAGCCTGCTCGCATTCTTCTATCCATTGGAATTTATTCCGTCCTTTGAGGATTTTAAAAAATGGCAAGCACTTGTCAGTTGCCTTTGAGATGAAACTGTTGAGGGCGACGACTCGTTCAGTGAGGCTCTACACCTCTTTTAGCTTCTGGGAAGACCTCATTTCAATTAAGGTTTTGACCTTTTCAGGGTTTGCTTTAATGTTTCATTGGTTAACAATGTAACCAAGGAATTTGCCAGATGACACCCCAAAAGAGCATTTTAAAGGATTGAGTTTCATTCGATACCTTCGTAGAATTTGGAACGTCTCATTAAGGTGTGCCATATTATCCATTACCTCTAGATTTTTTACCAGAATGTCATCTACATAGACCTCCATTGTCTTATCAATGAGGTCAGCGAACATTTTGTTAACTAACCTTTGGTATGTTGCCCCGGCATTTTTCAATTTGAAGGGCATTGCCTTGTAGCAGTAGAGTTCTTTGTCTGTGATGAAAGATGTGTGCTCTTCGTCCGGTGGAAACATTGAGATTTGATTGTATCCAGAGTAGGCATCCATGAAGTTGAGTAGCTGGTGTCCAGCAGTTGAGTCCACCAACTGATCTATCCTGGAAAGTGAGAAGCCGTCCTTAGGACAGGTTTGGTTCAAGTCTGAAAAGTCAATGCACACCCTCTACTTCCGGTTGTTCTTTTTTACCAGAATTGGATTGGATATCCACTTTGGATGCACAAATTCTCGGATGAAACCATTATCGATTAGGTTGGTCACTTCTTCTTTGAGAGTCTCATACATTTTCGGGTTGAGAGCTCTTCTTTTCTGCCTATGAGCTGTAGCTCCTGGTTCAATGTTCAAGTGATGGCAACTGACCTTGGGATCGATGCCAATCATGTCGTCGTGCTTCCAGGTGAATACATCTAAGTTTCTGAGCAAGAAATCTTTCAACCTTTTCTTCATTTCTGGGGGTAAATTACTCTCCATTTGTAAGCATTACGTTGTGTCCATAGGGTCAGCTGGAAAGATTTCCAATTCTTCCATTGGGGCCGTTTGAGGCTTACAATCAATAATGCGATCTAAGTTAACGGCATTTTCAGCAGTCTTCCCTTGTTCAGGGGGCTTGTGTTGCTCTGGGCATATCTCTATCCTCAGTAGCTTCAGTCATGAGGATGTCTTCCCCTTATTCAGGAAGAGTTCTTTCTTCCAGAAGGTCGTCCATATCAATATCAAAGCAAATATGACGTGTGTCCTTGGCCCTACTTTCCTTAGGGAATTGGAATACCATTCCCTAGCTCCTCTCTGATCACCCCAAACCGTAGCGATGTCTCTTTCGGTTTGGAATTTCAAACACAGGTGATGAATTGAGGTAACTGCCCATACTTCTTTCAAGAAAGGTCTTTCTAGCACTTCGTGGTAGGTAGATTGGTTATCAACTATGAGGAATTCCATGTAATGGCTGCGATTAACGGCTCCACTCCTATTTCTGTCGTTAGAGTGATTTTGTCCCTTAGGATGATGATGTCTCCCGTGAAATCATGTTCGGACAAACATAGGCTTCTTCCAGCTGGTCAAATGCAACTACAATTTGGTACTTAAAAAGCCGGTGCTACTACTACGCCATTTTCTACATGGATGTATTTGGAGGAGGAAGCTCGAATGGG
>CAIGRS010279641.1:0-17054 GCA_903798395.1 Fraxinus floribunda
AGGAGGATTTGGATGATTTGAGATTGGATAATTTGGTGAGGGTTTAGATGATGTGGGATTTTCTTAAAATTTTGGACTCATTTACATTTTTTAAAAAAAATTAGTAGCAGATTGTAATTTATTCTTTATTTTTTTTTAATTTATATATGAGGGTATAATTGCCATTTTATGTTAAAAATTGGTGAAAATGACGTTTTGCTCCAGAAAATGCAAAGGTAGGGACGTTCTGCACCAAAAATCAAACGTAGGGACGTTTTCTGCAAAACCCGTCATAGGTAGGGACGTTTTGCGCCAATTACCCATAAAATAATATTTTCACATCAATACTTTTTTCTTCTTTTTCAACCACACATTTCCCATCATATCACTATTCAAAATCAATTCTTCCTCCAAAAAATCTAAACCAAACAAGCTCATAATGTGGTGAACAGAACAAAAACAATAGTGGTAATATAATTACCCATAAATTTGTCTTTGTTTTTCGAAAATCCATTTTTAGAATTGCATAAAACACGTTTTCATTTTTTGTAAAACTAAAAATAGCAAATCAAATGCACTCATACTCGTCATCATATGTATTTCGCATGGATCAAAGCTTTTCTTAGACAAATCTCTTTTTTTTTCTTTTTTTTTCTCATTTCACGAGTCACTGAAATGAGGGCAATTTAATGTTACATAATCAAGGCTATGCAGAAGGCAGTTGGGCATTGACGGTTGGAAAATAAATAATTTCACTGGCACTGTTAAATGGGAATTTAATGTTATTTGTGTGTATATATATATTCGGCTTTTTTTATCATTATATTTAAGTCAACAATGGAAAGATGTTTATTTTACAACAATCTTTTGAATTTGTGTTATAATTTATGGTATTTTTAGTATGAAGGATTTGATAACACTATGAAATATTAACGAAAAATAAATTAAAATCTTATTCAATTTATCATGTAGAAATCTGCACTTATGACATATCGCCCTCTAAAGATATTACGAGGATAAGTTTTTGCAATTGGCGAAAGTTTGACGAAAAAAATGCTTTTTTGAATTTAAAATTGATGGAAACTGCTATTTAGTTGAGTGAATATAAATTCTCAATGCCATAATATAAAAATAACATGGAATCAACTCGACGAAAAGCATGAGAGAAAAAACTATCTACGTTTGGACGGTTCCGATGGAATCACTAAAAATCAGTACAATGGAACAATTTTTGGCATCTCTTCAGTGGTTGGACTTAGATATTTAAATTTTAAATATGGTCTAATTTTTTAAAATTTTTTTAAATTTTTTTATTTTTTTAATGTCTTAATATGTATAATTTGGTTGGTTAAAAAACTTACAACACTTAAAAAATTAGTTATCTATGATCAAATCACAATCGTTGAAACATATCACCTATAACCTTTTTTTGTACACCTCAAAAATTATTCTGAAATTATTTCGAATTAGCATGTTTGCTATGTATAAGGTAGGATTGTTGTTGCAAAAATATAAGAAATCAAAATATTTTGACCATCTCTCATAAACCAAACCGCAAGTAGATGAATAGGTTGAAAATTTATGACAAAAAATAAAAAATAAAAAAATGTATGAATCCAATGTCACATCCAGTAAAAAATTATGATATATGTATAGGATATACTCAATGTGTTACATATTTTACAATATTTTTATTTTGAAATTGTCAGTCTAAAAAGTTTTACTTTCTTACAAGGAAATGATTAGTGAGTTGATAAACCATCAAGTGTTTGAAATTTAGGTCAATTCCCTCTAATTTTATAATAAAATATAGATGAAAAAAAATTGCAGAAAGTCAAAATAAAAAATTGTTACAATCATATTGATATAGACTTTCAACTCACCAAATCTCCAAATATCATAGAAAAATATCATAATTTTTTATTACACACATCAATTTTTACTCTTTAAACAGCCCGCAGAGAGAATAAAAAAAATACCATCATGCTAGCCTGCTAGGCTAATATTTTTCCTCTCAAAACTTCCGAGTCACGTACCCAAAAGAAAATAACTGTGAAATAAATTTATAACGAGCAATTGACCTATGGGCTTCTTTACTTAATTATTTATGGCTAATTGAACGAATATCTATTAAATTTTGTGTAAAATATGTTAATTGCAAGAAAAATTTCAATTTGGATGCACATGGATGAAATTAATGTGAAATATGTGAAATTGAAGTATAATTGGAGTTGATTCAAATCACTTGAAGATCAATTGTATTGCAATTGATTAATATGAAGTATTAATGGAGCATTCAATAAAAATCATAAGTTTTGGGAGTTCAATTCGATATTTAGAAAGTTTGAGGACTGAAGTACAAACTTTCGAGACTTACATCGGGTCAATTATTGATGATTTTACGATGAAGAGGACTTGTGAAGATTAAAATATGAAGGACTTAAATTGTTTGAGAAAATGACTCAAATTGAAAAAGGGAATTATTATTTTTTCTTCTCAAACTCCTTTTGAAAACCAATTGAAACTAGGCATGTCAAAGTGACTTGTCGGCTCAGGCGATCCGTGACTCGGCCCCAGAAAAGCCCGAGCCTTGCCAACTCGTAGCTCGAGACCATCGAGCCGAGGCTCAGGCTGAGCCCCATTTTAGGGCATCGGCTCGAGCTCGAGCCCAACAAGCCACACGAGTATGCTCGTGTCACGAGTCATTTTCGACCCAAACAAACCGAGCCAAGTTTCATAAAAAAAATATTTAAAAAAATTAAACAAAAATATAGCAGGCAGCATTAAAAAATAGATATGGCCTACGTATACAATATATATAAAGAAGAAAGAAGAAAAAAAAGGAACGAGCCGGCTCGGCCCGAGCAGAAAGCTCGAGTCGAGCCTCAATTTTTTTGCCGAACTTTTGCTCAACTCGGCTCTGGCCAAAAAAAGTCCAAACCATTTTTGCTCGAGTTTTGAGTTTCAACTCGTGGCTCAACTCAACTCGTTGACGCTCCTAATTGAAATCAAGATTTTGATTTAAATCTTACTCTATAAATACGTATCTTAGTCCAGCAATTAAGGGATGCTTGAGGGATTCATAAACACAAATTATTCAAGTCCGGAAAGGCTATTTAGGTTAGAAAGGTCATTATTCTTGTAAGAAAGAAAGAGATGAATAGGAAGTTATATCCTTTCAAAACTTTATAGAAGCTTGTTATAAAACACATCCAAACATATTTTAATATGTGTGTTTCTTGAATTGAAGAAGATGAATCAAATGAGAGGAGATTAAGAAGCTATTGAAGAGATTCAAGACTATTTTTCATTTTTTTCAATTATAATTTTGGGTGATGTTGTATCAACTATTTTTTGTTCTTATAATTAATTTGATGCTTGTCTAACGTTATAGATGTTAGTATACCATAAAACCCTACTTTTAGATGTTAGGATACCGTTAAACCCTACTTTTAAATTTTTAATATTAATTCTATATTTTTACATTAAATGATGTGTTCTGGTTTGAATGATTGTCAGGATCTAGTTAATAATTTTCAATTAATCGATCATTATTTGAATTGTTATGTTATTTCTATTTACATAGAGAAGGAATAGAAATTTGATACGCAGTAACAACCATTGTAAAGTCGAGAAAGATACGCTGCTATACTTTGCATAATCTTATTTGATGTTCTTGTAATGTAACGTATATTTGCATGTTCTCATCTTTCATATAGATACAAGAATGTCACATGTGGGGATATGTTTAATTTTACTCTAGAGAGATTATTCAACAAATTATGAATATTTATCTTCATATTCGAATACGTGTATAAATCGTGGATTGATATTAAAATGGATAAAAGTGGGGGAATTCGTGATTCTGGTATTTATCAATTACTTGATTTTAATAACACTTTTACGTCAATTAGTTAGGTTAGTTAATTTAGTATATAATTTAGATTGTTAATATAAATTTCACATATACACTAATTTTTCTATTTGATTAAAGTTAGCTTTAATTAGAAAATAGATTAAGTACTTAGCCTGTATGAGAACGATACTATACTCATTCTTTACTTGAATACGATATTGTCCATTTGCGAGATTTCGTCAATCAATACCCAAGGCGAAAATATATCAATATGAACCTAAAAGTGTTAAAACAATAAAATTAGGAAAAATTGCAACAGCAGTCCCTAACATTTCTATTTTTTACAGACTTTACCCTAACCTTCATTTTGTGCCAGACAAGGTCCCTAATCTTTCATTGGAGCTGGGGTCCCTTTAGATGAAGACTGTTCAAAACACCGTCAGTTGACCTGAAAATTAAAAAATCAGGTATATTGATCATTTTAAGGAGGGGCAATTTTGCCCAATCACTATTCCTCGTATGATTTAAAAATTGAAAGTTAACCAATTCTTTCCCACTCACATATTCATGTTACACAGAGAGAGATAGCGAGAGAGAGAAACGGTCATCATCTACAATGCCTTGTGAAGAAAGCCATGAATCTGCTGATAATGTTGAAGATTTTGGTTGTCACATACGAGGCACTCTTCCTGCTCCTGTATACGGTGAGTATTTTTTTTTCAAATTTCAGAAAATAATCGGGCTTATTGTTATGCAATGAGCCGTGATGTGCTTTCTTCCACTACAATATTACATTTTTTTTACTGTTTTATAGATTTGGGTGTACCATAAAACGTGCAATAGCTAGGGGTTCACATTATGCATTCATGTACTATGAGACTAGGGTATGTGCCTGATGATCACTTTGATTGAATTTGTTTTACAAGAGAAAATTCTACTATTTCACCATAAAGTTACACCACAATGGTATATCATTCGATAAGATGCACAATTTTGTATACGAGCATGGTAAGGCAACATATCTTGACTACGTGAATCCAGATTGGTTTAATAGATCTATTGGACAATGCCTTGAAGATGTTGGGATACCCCCAAAAAATTAGATATCTCTATAAGGTTGAAAAGAAGAGATTTAGTAAGGCATCTTTCTGGTTGGTGAGGAATGCAGACTTCATGAATTTAGTGAGATTGTTTGGGGATAAAAGGATTGCTGAGTTGTGGTGTTTGCCTCGTGTTAAAGTGGAAGAGTATATTGCTGACAATACTAACAGAGATGCTTATGTTGGGACAGGAGCTCAAGAGGTTAGGGAAAATGTAGGGGATGAAATGGGTGAACCTATAGGTGATATTGATTTTGGTATGGCAATTGTTGAAAATGTGAAGCCTGTAGAAGATAAAACTGCAGATTGTACCATGGATGAGGTTGAGAAACATGCAAATGTTGAAGTGGAGGCTACAATTGAGGAACCTGCAATTGAACATACGGTGCATCTTGATGATAATGCAGCCACTGTTGGTGATACTCCACATGAACCTGCAATTGAAGTTGACGTGGAGGCTACAGAGGATGAACCTGAAGTCGAAAAGGCTGAAAATGCACCAACTAGTGAGGAAAATAGGGTGGAGGATTTTTCAAGTGATGGGGAACCTGTGGTGCCTCCTGCTAATAATACACCAGAAGTTGAAGAACTTGTGGTTGAACCTGAAGTTCAGCATGATGGGGACCATGAATTTGAAGAAGAATACTTGGAGGACTTCAGTGATCCAGAATATGTTCAGGAGGAAAATGTTGTCGAAGACAACAGTGATGAAGATGCATTCTTCAGGTTGACTGAACCTCTTGATATTGACATTGATAATATGGGGGATGAAGTTCAGGGTAATGCGAGACCTGCAGATGGTGATGGAACATACCACTATGAATCCGATGACTTGAGAAGCATTCCAAGTGACGGTGAAGAAGGGGGTTCATTCTCAAGAGCTAGGAATATGATTTAGTTTAATCCTGCAACTGACATTCAAGATCCAAAAATCCAGATGATCTTTTGTACGCCTTTCCTTTCTTATAGTGCAGTGTAGTAATGGTATAACAAAGACAATTAACATGTTCTATTTCATGCAAGCATGAGATTTGACGACATAAAGATACTAAGAGATGCAGTGGTACAATATTTGGAAAAAAGGTGCAAGGCGGATTAGATATGTAAAAAATGAAGGAACCAGACTAAGGGTGAGGTGTGAGAATAATTGTTCATGGGAGTTATATGCCCACCAACAACCTGATAAGAGTTTCAGGATTAACACCTTCAAGGATGAACATACCTGAACAAATGTGTGGCAAAACAAAGGATTAAATACTAGGTAATTGGCAAAGAAATACATGTAGAAATTCAGATCAGATCCAAAATTGTCCATTAGTAGTTTCATTGAGGCGGTTAAGGATGACTGCATGTATGAGATATCAAAGCATCGATTTTATAGGACGAGATCAAAATGTTTCGATGTTATTAACAGTCTTGTAGCTGAACAGTACAAGATACTATAGGACCACGGTGAATAATTGAAAAGAACTAATATTGGTATTACTGTTCGAATTGAAGGTTCAGGGCCCACATTCAAAAGATGTTACATATGTTTGGGGGCTAGCAAAGAAGGATTTAGGTCAGGGTATAAGCCGTTGATTGGTTTGGATGGATGCTTTTTAAAAAGTAAACAAGGTGGACAGCTACTAGATGCAGTTGGTATTGATGGAGAAAACTGTATGTTCCCTTTTGCATGGGCTGTAGTGGATGTGAGAACAAAAGAAATGAGAATGGTTCATAGAACTTTTGATTGTTGACATTAGGATGCATAACAGTAGGGTTTGAACCTTTATTTCAGATAAACAGAATGATTTTGTAGAATCCATTAACAAAAGCAAAGGCAGATGCAAGATACTTGAAGACAGATTATATCGATAGTGTGAAGTTTGAGGTCAGAAATAGAGATAGTATGCGATGGAGTGTGGACTTGGCAAGAAGGGAATGTACATGTAGAAAATGGCAACTTAGTGGAATCATATGTGCTCATGCAATCTCTGTTATGCTTTCTAGGAACATTGGAATAAATGAGTATGTTGATGCATACTACACCAATGAAGCTTATCTCATGACCTACAGCCTAGTGATCCAACCAATGTCAAGTCCGGATTTATGGCCAGAACTTGGTAGGCATCCTCTTAATCCACCCATGAAAAAGAAACATGTAGACAGACCAAAGAAGATGGGAAAAGGTCACAAGTTAAAACCACCTTTAGGTACAAAAATGGCAAGAACATGCATGAAGATAACATGTAGAAGATGTAAGGAAACGGGACATAACAAGAGAACATGCACAATCTCCTTGCTGACATATGCAAGTTCCCCGCCAAGTTCACAAGCAGATACTCAGCAACAATCACTACCAACATCACAAGGCAAGAGAAAGCATCCACATCAAATGAGTTTCATGCGGCAAGGAAAAATACTTAGCTTGTACTGCTTCTACGTTTTCTTAAACTACTTTTTGTGTTGTATATGATCTTTTGTAATGGATTAACTTGAACTGGTCTTTTGATGATGTACATTTAAAGTGAAGTGACACTGAAATAAGGATATATATATATATATTAGAAGTTGAAATGGTCGTATTTACACTGAGCATTGTCCATGAACTTTACAAAGGGTTAAGGACCTGTAATACAATTGAGTGAAAGGTTTTGTACTTTCGTTGCAACTTGTTTTAAAGGTTTGGGACTTTTGATGCAACTGGTTCAAAAAGTTTGGGACTTCTTCTGCGACAACTGGAAAAAGTTTGGGATAGCCTCTAAGACTTATGCAATTTATTTGGGATCATCGGTGCACCATCATCCTAACGTTTTCCAAACAAAATTTCCCTTTTATTTATGAATCATACAATCTCAGCAAAGAAGAGAAACATAGGAGAAACAAAATATCGAAGCACAGTTGAATAATGACATGTTTTATTACTAGGAAATAAATAAGAAGACAGCAGACCTTATGATTTTCACTGTGAGACCCACATCACAACATAGAACCCCAACATCTTAGCTAATACCTAACCCAGATCTAAGGACAGACCCATTTCATTAAAACTCCACAAACAAATCCAATGAGCCAAGTCTTCCATGTTGCACGACCTTTTGAATGGAGGGTGTTTATTTCATGTTCTACCTCCCTCCTTCCTTCGATCTCTCACACATTAGCGGGTCAACACAGTGGATGAAATTACATCCACCCACATCTTTACGTCGTGGGCAGCTAATAAACCTTCTTCCTGAGCTCAAGGTTGTCCATGAAGTCTTCATCTCCACGGGAAACCTACATCTACATACATTCATTTTCATCTCCTTTTTGAAAAGCGTCTAACAATTATTGGAGGGAGAGAGAATATTATTATTCAACGATGTAAGGGGAGATGTACAGTGATTTGAACAGTATCAAATGAGGAATAATGATTGGACAAAATTGCCCCTCCTTGAAATGGTCAATATACCTGATTTTTTAATTTTTCAAGTCAACTGACGATATTTTGGATGATTTCCGTCCAAAAGGCCCCATCTACATATTTATGAAAGGTTAGGGAACTCATTTGGCACAAATGAAGGTTAAGGTAAAGTCTGTAAAAATAAAAAGGTTATGGACCACTGTAGCAATTTTCCCATAAAATTATACTAACTTTTGATATCTTTTGTTCAAACAAATCAAAATTTAGCATTAACTCATTACCAAACAATTGGCACCTTTAATTTTGACAAGTAATTGGAAACTTTCCAACTCCAAATATATAAAATTGCTTTCAAACCTTAAAAAATGTGCAATGCGATCTCAAACTTTACATTCTAGTAATTGTGTCCCGAATTTTTCAATAAATGTGCTCTTCAAGAGCCTTTAAACTGTTTGTATCCAAATGAGCCAGTGATCAAAAGTCAAGCATTTGACCATTAAAAAGTAAAAATTTGTAACTCTATTATTCTTCACCGAAAGAGAAAAAAAAAAGATATATTTCTTCATCTTCTGCACCTACCCAACCCTCGCCCCCAAACCCTAATCCAATTTTCTTCCTTTTACCTTTATGCAAAACCCCACTTTAAATAGAATTATCTAATGAAAAGTTCACGATGTGTTTGAGCCACATTATTTTGAAAGAATGTATTTTAGAATAGCAAATTGATGGAAAATGTGTGGTTGAAAAAAAAAAGTTATTGATGTGATAAAAAAAATATTGTTTTATTGAAAAATGTGTGATTGAAAATGAGTAGAAGAATAAGAACGAAAATTTTAATGTGTACCAAACAGGTGTTGAATGTCCACAACACAAATTAAAGAAAAAGTTGACATTGAAGGATATCTCCTACCCAACTTCAAAATAACGTGAAACACTAATTGGCGTGAAAATGATGTTCCAACAACATTTAAATTTTTCACATCAAAGCAACGAACAATGTTGCACAAAATATGATGATGTTCAATGGTGTAATATATATAATTTTAATTATTTTCATTTTGTCCTTTATTTTACACAACAGAAAATCTTAATTTCAATTATATCCTTTTACATTTTATGTAAAAAAAAATTATATTGTGATGTTAAATGTAATATTTAAAAAAAAATGGATATTAAGTGTAATGCTTTTATAAAATGCAATATTTCAGTTAGTTAAATATGTTTTAAGTTAGTAATTTTAGTAGTAATAGAATGTCTAATTAAATAATTTAAGAATTAAATTAGTTGTTGAGAACTAAAAATAAGGAAAGGCAGGGAATTTTTTTTTGATGTAATATTTGGTATGATGTTTTGGAAATGACTGAATAAGATGGTATCAGAGTTGTACCATTTTGATGTGAAATTAACATCATTTTTTATGATGGTCTGAGGATATCTCCAACAATTAACATCAAATTGGTGCAACTTTTACACCATTTAGAAAGTGATCTCTAACCATTATATCGAATATTAAACCAAATGAACATTGTTTCCTTTATTTCCTTATTTTTTAATTCTCAATAATTAATTTATTTTTTAGAAATTATATTATTACTAAAATTATTAAGTTAAAAATTATATTTATTAAAAAATTAAAAATCCACTTAACACACAATTTAAAAATAATAAAGTTAAAATAAATAATCGATTGTTATTTAAGAATAATATTCAAATCAAATTAAATATATATAAATTTAAATCATTAAATAATAAAAGGATTTAATATGAATTAAAATTTAGTGCAATATAAAATGAAAGACAATAGAAATTATGTAAAACTCTAGAAATCATGTTTAGATTTAGAGGTGGCAAACGGATCGAGCGGTTTGTCGGCTCAACCGATCGCTCGACTCGTAAAAATTCGGTCCATGGGCTACTCGGGCTCGTCAAAGGACAAGCATGAGCACGAGCTAAACGGCACAGTTTAGCTCGTCATGTGGGTGAGCTGCTCGTGTTCTCGCCCACGAGCATGAAAAAAAAAAAAAAAACGAAAACATCTATATATGCCCCTTCATTCTACAATATTTTTCTCACAACAAAATCTACAATCTCTCTTCTAGTCTCTATAATCTCTCCTCTTTTCTCACAACAAAATCTACAATACTTCTATTCTCCACAATTCTTTTACAAATCTACAACCCATTAATCCATGTCATGATTCAAAGTACATGTAGCTAGTGATTTCGTCTCCTCAAAAACTAAACTAAATGTATATTTTTACATGCGTTGAAATTGCATGTTGTCAATGTCATGTAAATGATATTTCATTTCATCATATAATCAAACTTTATTATTTTCTTAATAATATCTTGATTCTAAAAAAATTGTACATGTAATAAGTTCGTGTATAATTTTAACTCCGCATACTCGAAAAAAGTAGCCAGTCTCACGTTTGAATAAAAGGAGGAGGTCTTTTTAAAATACATAAATAAATAAATAAACATTTTAT
Source organism: Fraxinus floribunda (assembly GCA_903798395.1). NCBI lineage: Eukaryota > Viridiplantae > Streptophyta > Magnoliopsida > Lamiales > Oleaceae > Fraxinus > Fraxinus floribunda. The sequence goes on from CAIGRS010279641.1 coordinate 10,809, forward strand.
CAAGAAAATAAAAAGCTCATGGACTCAGCTCGTGAGCCCACGAGTCGAGTCGAGTCGAGCTCGGCCATTGTTAGACGAGCTGAGTATATACTCGGCTCAAATACGACGAGCAACGAGGGCCGAATTCGGCCCATTACCACCTCTATTTTATACTATTCATTTCACAAGATTGGTGTATGATTGGAGTGAATATTTTTGCCCCAAATTGGTGTGGTGGATTGGTTGAAGATGTCCTAAGTGGCCATGAGAGCAAGAATTCTTTGTACTTAACCGATTTCTTGAGTGCCATAAATGCAGGCAACTAGAATCGTACCACATTGTCTCCTAAATGCTAATTCAATCAATCAATTGTTCTGCTTTTCTCCTTGCCAAACGGTGAATTTAAGGCAAAATAACGTGGCATTTGTATGTTTTGGTGGTGGGTTTGTAACGAGTCTTAAATTTGGTGATGCGAGATGGTGAAAATGTAGACAAATTCATACGAGTAACGTTATTAGTGTCATCGGTGTTTACATCGATCTAGATGATAGTGAAGATCCACTTTTAATAATTCAATGAAGTTAAAATGCTATTTAACTTACAGGACAAGTCTAGGTGAACCTCCATTGTCACTTAGACTACTACTAAATGCGACTGGTGCTAAATAACATAATTCAATCAAAATTTGAAGGAAAAAGCCATAAAAGAAAAGAATTAGATAAAGAATTTTTTTTATTATTATTGTTTAATGATTTTATTTATTTTTCTTGTAAAATGTAGAGTTACTATTTGATCCTTTTAAAGATGGTTAAACACTTGAGTTTTGATCAACTAACCGTCATTTGGGCAAAAGTCGCCCAGATGTCCTTGAAGCCCGTAGTTATTGAAATATTGGGACTTAGCTTCTAGAATTTAAAGATTTGGAATTAGGATTTATGATCTCGCTGCAAATTTTCCTTGGGTGAATAATGTAGCAACATTAAACGGCTAAAACCACATTTGGATTATTTGAAATAAGTCTCGAATCTACCATTTCATGGTAAGAATTTAAGGTACATTTTTCACCGTATTTACTTGAACCACCTTCTCCTACATTCGCAACCACCAAAAATGATGCAGGTGATTTAGAGATTGTGACGTTACAAGTAAATTTGTGTATAGACATATTCGTACATCACGATACACATGTAATAAATCTAAATTTCTCAAATAGATTGATGAAAAGATGTGATCGGTTGATTTTAAATTGACTCGTCTTCTTCACCTCCTCATAAATTTTGACCAACCTCTCAATTATAGTTAGTTATTAGCTCACCCTCCAACCACCTCTATCCCTACTTCCAATTCCACCTTAAATGAGCAACAACTGCTGTCTTAAATTTGTATAACGGAATGCAGCTTGTTTGTCCCTCCTTTTAAACCATATTACAAAATTGACTTGTTCAAACTCTTCCCATCCAACCTCATTTATGGTGGATAAAATAGGCCCGGCGTGTGCCCACCTATTTGATCGAAAATTCAGGCACCGGGTTGGACTAGGAGTGATTGAGCCTTGACATGCATCAAGCTATGTAATTTTAGTTTTGACAATGATGCATGTTCTATATGTTTACGAATAATTTATTATACGTATATAGGATGTTGAATATTGACGTTTATAGGAATCCAACGTTAGTATTACTAAACAAGGTTAAATAAACTTGGACAAAATATTGAGTTTTCAAATTTAGGGTCCGTTCGGTAGGGATTAAAATTAAAAAACTAACCGGTATTGTTGACTTTTATTAGAAGAGTGGGACCCAATAACGACCATATTTTGAAATTTAATCCCTACCAAACGGGGAGTTAGTGTAGTGGCAGATGACCCCACTGTAAATCCGCCTATGCTTGAATCCGTCCTTGATGCTATGATAAAAATATCTTCAACATTATAAGATGTCTTTTCTTTTTTTAATTGAAGAATTTAACTTTGTTTAATTCATTATGGATGTTTATAATTATATTTGATCATGGCTTGGACTTCGGTTCGATATTTTAACCCATAAAATTCAAACCGAATTTTGAACCATTGAATGCGACGCGTGACCAATCCCTAGACATTATCCATGAATTAAATGAGGGTATTTAGCAATTCTTCTACAAAGCCAAGGGTAAATTCAAAAGATCCCTACTATATATTAGCACCACTCAACCCCTCCTCTCTCATATACAAATATTTCTTCAGCAAAAAAGACAAAGCAAATTGAAGAACCAAAAATGTCCCTGATCACAGATGAGATTAGATCCTCTGCAACAGAGTTCTACACTGGAAATGATATCTGCAAAGTAAAATCCAAGTTTTTGCTGACAGAAGTTGGGTTGCCAAGACACAGGATTTGTTTGGCTAAAACAGAAGAAGAAGATTGAGCACAAGTTTACGGAAATTGGGAAGCTGGTGCAGTATGCACCAGAAGTGACAGCCTATGTTGAGCCAAACAAGATCAAGAAACTGACAGGCGTCAAGACCAAGGAGCTACTGATGTGGATCACTCTCAATGAAATTTACGTGGACGATCCGCCCACCGGAAAGATCACATTCAAGACCCCGACTGGGCTATTCCGGACCTTTCCGGTGTCGGCTTTCGAGATCAAGGAGGAGAAAAACGATGTGAAGGGGGAGAACGGAGTCAATGCTGCTGCTGCTGCAGCTACTAAGGAAGTTAAAGAAACTGCTGCAGCTGTGGAAGTGAAAGAGGTGTAGTCTTGATGCCTCGTCAAGTTCTTGTTTCTCTATCTGGTACTAATGGAAGCATAAGACAAATAAGTTTATTTCGATATACAGATGGTTTTAATGATTTATGTGATATGGACATTGTTGTGCCCTTTTTCACTTGGTTTTCAATCCATATTTATGATTCCTAGTTTTTATTTGACATCGGAATTCTAAAAGCAATTCCCAACTTGTTGATTCTCTGAATAAACGAAAGTTAGGAGAATCAAAAGAGTGGTTAATCTTTGTGTGGTCAAGTTGGTGGAACGGCTAAACGCGGAAATCGAAGGTCACGAGTTCGAATCCCCTGCCAATACTTCCTCGGTCGAGCCCATCGCACCGGGCTTGCCTAGTGCAGTTTATCTCTCATGTGTGGTTTGTGGGCTACTGCAAATGGAGCGAGGTTTACCCAATGCGCACTCATAGGCAGCGGCTATGGGTTCCTACGTAAAAGAGTAGTTAATCTTGAAAAAAAAAACTGAAATTTCGATGAAGAGTTTTGAGACAGATTTCAATTTTATTCAATAAACAACCAAAAAACACAAAATGGCAATCTAAACCGTGAAAAAACTCTACATCCAATACTCCTAAATAACCTAAGAGTGCATATGATTGCGAGAATGAAATTTGTATGGGGAAAAATAAGTTTTAGACAATTCAGTTACCTAAAATTTATATGTATGTGAATTATTGATTAAATGTATTTGATTGATTTAGTTTTTAATCTAGAAAATATTATATACGTCCATTTTTTATTGGTGGGTAGATGAAAGAGAACGAATTATCTGAAAAATAAAAATTATCCCTCCCAAAAAATATATTTCTTGTTTTTGAGGAAAATATCGTCACGTGATCAAAAGTTGGAAAATATTTTTCATGGAAAAATTTGTCAATCAAACACCCCAAAAGTAGGAATTTGGGTGAAAAATAACATTTTACATGAAAAATAAAGCGAATCAAACACACTCTAAATTATTTTTTTTTTTATTCGGTCTACTTACTCCACCATTCAATCTATATAGGTACGATATATTTTTCTGTTATTCGGATATCTCAAATATTTTATTTTAAGTATTGGAAATAATTCTCACAGTAATGGTTTGATTTCTTATTTTTGAAAATGCATTTGGGGTTTGTATAGTATTTTCATCAATGCTATGGAGCATTTATGCCCAGTATGGTAATATTCTGAAATTATTAGCTCTGATAATGTCCATATGATAAATATAAATAAGAATAATGTTATTTGTATAAATAATAAATTTAAATAATTATAGTCTAAAATAGTTTTTCAGTCAAAGTAGATAATTTAACTATCAAGTTTCAAATATATATCTATATAACACAGTATATATATATATTGAAAATTGTATATATCGTATTGTAGTAGTATGTGACTACTTACTTCTCTAGCTCTTTCTATGCTTCGATTTACCTTGTGAATGTAAATGCTTGCTTGATTAAGAAGAAGCCTTGCACCTTACTCTTTAGATCAGCTCCCACTTTTGCCTAGTTCTTTTGTCATTTTGAATCGGAAAAGTTATAATCTAGTTAATCCCATTATTATTGGGACGAACTCAATCCAAAATATGAACCTTCTAATTACATGCATTTGTCCATTGGGAACCATGACTCAAAATCAGAGTACAAGAGTACTCGCCTTCTTTTAGTCCCAAAAGTGAAATCAAGATTTGCTAGAGCACTAAAGAAAACAGTATAATGATCAAGAGGATCAAACACGAAATGAGTAATAATATCATGTGCATATTGATTTTTTTCATCATAGAAATGGCTGATAGGAATAACAAAACCTCCATAGTGCATACTAAGTTCTTTATAGTTCGACTGACCCATTAAATCTAGATATCGTCTATCCAGTCAACTAGGTTGTGTTACCAACATGAAAATTCTTGTTTACTTTATAGGTTTTTAACGCCATTCCCTTCGATAAACTTTCGACTTGTTCTCTTATCAAACATTTAGTGAGTCTGTAATATTCCCTTTTGATTTCACATAATCTTTAAAGATAATACCAATAGAGAGAATAGTCTAATAGTTATATGTCTACGATCTATATATCGAGATTTTCCATTATATAGCATTTTGTTCCCTTCCAAATTGTTGATTGACTATCACAATTGATATATATAGCGGAGACATATTTTATCCAGCACGGAATATCTTCTAGAGAGATTAATAGTCATTCAACTTCTACCTCTACTTTTATCCAATGCAATGAATTCAGATTTCATTATTGATCTAGTTATACACGTTTATTTTTAAGATTTTCTAGTTATTGTTGCACATCCAAATGTAAAGACATCCATTAGTAGACTTGGAGTCTTTAATAACGGATATCCAATTCGCATCATGATCCTAAATATCTCTAATAGTGTAATACAAAGTTTTTGGTATGCTTTAACCACCCTAAAAACCACACATTCAAAATTTCTCCATTTTTTAACCACGCATTCTCCTAAAAATCAATATTCAAAATATTATTTTTCCCAAATAATGGCCATCAAATAGGGGCTTACACTCATCGATGTTTGAAACAAGATGCATACTAGCATCAATTATCGTTTTAATAGGAATGATGTCATTCTTGAACTTATCAAAAATCTGCTTAATATAGTTTGATTGAGATAATATGAAATTATCGAATGTCCTAGATATTTTAATTTCTAATATGATATCAACGACATGTAAGTTCTCCATCTAAAACTTACTCGTTAACATCCTATTTGTAGTTTGAATTATGGTATCATTATTATTATCCATCATTAGCATGTCATCTGCATATAAACATATCATAATATTTCTATTTTAAGTGATATTTACATATGATACCAGTTTGATATGATACCTGTTTATTAGGAATAAACGAGAATTAGCAATATGAAAATATAAGAACAAGAACACATTATTTACCTAGAAACCCAACTCGGGAAAAAAACCACGAGCAAAGAAGAAAAATTCATCATAACAAATATAGTGGATTACAAAGTGTGTAGGATGATTTTTCCTAGAGATCTAATTACTCCTACATATAATACAAAGAATTGTCTAATATGAGGTGGAATCCTAATATAATAGGCAGAATAAATAATGGAGCGTTTGAGGTAAAATAAAATTGTCAAAATCGAACAGATTTCATCTGAATAACACTATCACTCAAGCGAGAAGTGAGCAGTCAAAAGGCCGCTCGAGGTCAGTCACACGTCCAACAAGCGACCAATTTTCTAAAATTTTCGCTCGAGCATCATATGCTTAGTCAGCGAGCGATATTCATGCAATTTCTTTTCCTTATCCGTGTTTGACTTTTTCAAGGCATACTATCAACTGCCAATAGAACTCCCAATAAAATTCAAGTTACACCCAAACTAACATATACACATTTGTCATAGTCATTACTTTCAAACCATTGGACATTATTATTGTGTCAAATTTTTCACGTATCAAAATAATGAAGACATTTCTTTTGCTTATAGCCTTTAGCGACAAGATTTGTTTTATAT
>CAIGRS010279690.1:0-15339 GCA_903798395.1 Fraxinus floribunda
CTCCTAAAGCTTGAAGCTTGGCCTTCACGCTTTACGCTTTTTAGAACACTATCTAATATTGATCTTGATTCTTAATAAAATATACACGAGATTGCAAGAGTATCAATTCACTTAATTCTCTTCTTTTTTAGTTTATATCATATCATCAGCACGAATACCCTTCTTGTTTCGTGTTTTTGTATTTTTAAAAAAAAACACTGTTCATATAATACACAAAAAGAGTGTCATTTCTTAGTCTAGATTCGAGAATTGGCGTCCACGCAAAATTGTAGTAAGTTACAAATTTTATAAATCAGAATATCATGAATCTGGACTACTAAGATTTTATAAATCCGTCAAATCTATGTAAGTTCATTTTTTTAAAAAAATTGATAGTATTTTATACCAAATTTTGTAAGAATACAAAGATATTGTGATAAGATATTTTGGTTCCTGAAATTGTACATTTTCATAGTCTTGAAAAATGTTACTATGTCCCTAAAGAACCACAAATAAATACATATCATATCAGCATTGTTAAGAATTTTTAATTTTAATACTCCATAGAAGTTTGTGATCCACTATCGTTCCTAAAAAGTTTCTAAAAATATTTTTCAAACAGCAAAGTTTCTAAAAAGTATAAACTTAAGCGCATGTGATGTAGTTTTTTGAAAATAATTTTTTTTACTTTTTTATTTTTGGAGAATGTGTGACCAAAAAATATGAAAAATTTATGAATTTTCTTATAAACTTATTTTATTAAAAAAATGTGAGATTAAAAATAATTTGAAGAAAAATGAATTTTCAAGTGTTGTGCACACAGTGGCATTGTTCCCACACACCACATCCCAATTGAGATTGTATAGTTTTTGCACCCCACGGCTAAACTTGGGAGGAGGCTCGATGTGGTAACCGTAACATAGATATTTTATCAAGGGAAAATTGCAGTCACGGTACCAAATTTTTCACTTTTTTTTTTGCAGACTTTGCCCAAATATTACCCACAGTATCAAACATTTAAACAATTCACACCTGGAGTCCAAATTGACAGAAACCGTTAGTTGACCAATAATTAAATGTCAATCAATTGTTGACCAATTTATAAAGGGTAAATATGTAACTTCACATTTTTCATATGAAAAAAGTTAAAATTAAAGAATTAAAAACCCCAAGCTACTACTGTTCATTTTCTCCCCCCCTTCCCTTTCCCCCACCCCGCCGTCGCTGCCATCACCCACCACCACCATTCACCACCACAACCTCTGCCATCACCCACCATTCAGGTACCCAATAAAAGCTTTTGAAGATTGGAATAAAGCGAAACAACTTTGGAAATATTCCCATTAATTTCCTGTATTAAAGCAACATTTTTCACCATATTGTCATGGATTTTTGACTGGTGATTCTCGTTGACTTGCTGGATAAGAATTCGGTTCCGATCCAACACCGATTGAACTTCCTGGAAATTCTCTATGAAGGCGGCCCAGATGAAATTTTCCTGACCCTCTGCAGCTCCTTCGAAATCGAACAACAATGTGTTGGTTGTGAAATAAGTGGATTTGGGCGAGTTAGGGCTGTGGTGGGAGTAGCGGTTGTCGGGGTTTTCCATGATTGATTCAGAGGCGGAATATGGCGATTTAATGTATTGTAGATAGACGATTTGAGATATTTGGCTGCTATTTTTGGAGATGGAGCTTTTATTGAGTACCTGAATGGTGGGTGATGGCGGAGGTTGTGGTGGTGGTGGGTGATGGCTGCGACGGCTGGGTGGGGGGAAAGGGAAGGGGGGAGAAGATGAACAGTAGTAGCTTGAGGTTTTTAATTCTTTAATTTTAATTTTTTTTTACATATGAAAAATGTGAAGTTACATCTTTATCCTTTATAAATTGGTTAACAATTGGTTAGACATTTACTTATTGGTCAACTAACGGTTTCTGTCAATTTGGACTTCGGGTGCGAATTGTTTAAATGTTTGGTATCGTGGGTGGCACAAATGAAAGATTTGAGCAAAATCTGCAAATAAGTGAAACGTTTGGTATCGTGGCTACAATTTTCCTTGTTATCAATGCCCACCGTTCATTTTCTCCTTCATCTCCTTCAAACACCCCAATACTTGGATTTCCATTTACTCAAATCTCAATAAGAACTTTGAATCGTCGGTATTCGGCAAGTGCCGTATATCTAAAACCTATAAGAAATTAGAGATTTTCTGCTGTAAATGGGAATTACTTGCTATCAGAAGTCACCCCAGAAGAGAATTTGCAGGAAGTAGTAGTAATGGTTGAAGCTCCAAAACTAGCTAAATTCCACTCAAAATCAACACACAATTGAATATAATAAGCTGGGATTCAATAACTCAAGCTGGAACTTCATTAATTGAACGAAATGAAATTAGACAAAAACAACTAAATGTAAATTGTGTTTCATTGATTGATTCTTTCTATTACAATGCAGGGAATTACGAGTAAAAGGACAAATATAAAAGAGATATAGATAGACCAACAGAGAAAGAAGAACCGATTTTGCGCAGGAAGAGGAGAGAAAGATTCAGATTCAGAACGGATAGAGATAAAGAGAAGAAGGATAATTCAGAGAGAAATTAAGGCAACTAACGGTGAAGAAGAGGAAGAGAAAATGGACGAGAGATTCGGAATAGGAAGCAGATTTTGAGAAGTAAGAAGAGAAGAAGAATTCAGATTGGAAAAACAAAAGTCACTTTGTTCATTTAATTAAAGTGGAAATTACACATTTTCCTACTTTTGAAAATTCAAATTCTAAAATCAGATTTTATATATTAATTTTCAAAAATCAGATATTTGATATATAGATACATGTTTTTATATTCAATTAAATATTAATAATGATATTATAAAAATTAATTTATATACACACCATCCATCCACCCGCCCCACTCCACTCCACCTTAAATCCCTAATTTTTGAGTGTCGGATTAACCTCCCCTCACCACCCTTCTCTCTTTCTCTCGACGGCGTGGAAGGGGACATATCCGGCAACCGGTGACCTATTCATCCCTGACAACCGACGACGAAGGCAGATGCCGTTGAGAACGGAGATGTTGCATCCGTCTTCTTCCTCTCCGAACTGAACTCACTTCTCGCATATCGCGCCACAGCTTCAATTTCCTCCACTATTGACACCGCGCAACTCTTATCCATCTCGTCATCGCCGCTGCAACTTTTATGGATCTGCTGCGAAGCCCATCCGTGACTTTCAAATCGCCGTTGCGACGGAGCTGCGTGGCAATCTGTTTATTAAACTAAAATCTGCAATCTGCCCTAGATCTCACACCCAAGCCCCAAATCTGTTTCCCATCTCTCCACCGTCTCTCTTCTCCGCCCTAAATCCGTGGTTTCGTCGGCGCCATTACAATTGCCTGGGATGTGAGCGTAGCTTCCTCCCTACTCACGATGGCGAGGGCGAGGGCGTGTGAGGCCGCTTCTTCTTTGCTCAGCTCCGCTCTTTCGGCTGTGAGGTGTTGGTAGGGGGATTGATTTGTTGGTGGTGTTTGGGTGGTGCTGGTTGTGATGTTGGGTGGTGGTGGTTGTGATGCAGGTGGCCGTGGTGGTGATAGTGGTGACGTGGGTGGTTGTTGGAGCAGGATGCAGCGGTTATGTATGTGGTGATTGAGTTGTTGGCGGTGATGGTGAGGTGGTGGCGACGATGGTGGATCTGACTGGGCGGTGTTGTGGCGGGTCAATGGCAGTTGTAGTACTTTTTGGTGTCTGTGACCTAGATATTGAACTGTGACTTTGAAATCGATAATTTGTAACTAAAAAAGAACCTGTGACCAACAAATTTGAAAACACGTGACCTGTGACATATAATTTTTTTGATCTATGACCAATAAAATAATTTGTGACCTCGAAATAATTTGTGACCTACAAATTTTTTGATCTGTGATCGATAAAAAAAATTGTGACCTATAAAATTTTTGAATTGTAACCATAACATAAGTCGTGACTTATAAAATTTGTGATTTGTGACCAAAGAAAAATATGACCTATCAATTAGATAGTTAACTGTAGCTAATTAATTCGTCGTTAAAGTCACAGATCTTTGTTACAAGTTTGAGTTCACAAGTCACGGACATGTTTTATAGGTCACAAATCAATATAAATGGATCACAAGTCAATATTAACAGGTCACATGTGTTTGTATCTTTGTTAAAGGTTTGGTGTCAGCCGTCGCTCCATTTGCTTTGTTGTTAGATTTTCTCGAAGAGATGAAGCAACTAAATACTCGACAACTACTCTCTTCTCGAGCTTCTATCTTGAATATTTCAATTACCTTGCTGATTTTAGCACCTTGAACCTGACTGCAGTCCTTCATGGGAAATTTCTAATTCTCATACCATGTTTCAACAGTGGACAACGAGTTCTATTAGAAATTGGGGGCAAGTTAAATCCACATCTACCGTACCATGTTTCTAATCATATTCCTCAATTTATTTAACCACCATTTAACAAGCCACCAAAAGGCATCATTGTTTACAAGTCACTCTATTTCAAGAATTATGCAAGTTTCCATTCAATACCCACAAATTCCAAAAATTAAATAAAACAAAACAAATGAATTCCTCTAAAACCACAGGTTTAGAAGCTTACATTAAGTTTTATTTAACGGTCCTTTTTGCTTAGAAAAGTGATATGAATTCCAGTTGCTACTCACATTGAAAACTGGGTTAGTGTTGGACCTTGATATGGTCCCTAATTCCACACCTGCTTAAACTAGAAAATGAAATCACGAACAAGAAAGGAAGGATAATTTAAAAAGAACCCAAAGTGTCCTCGGCCATACAAGAAGACTTTTAGATACAAAATACACCATATATCCTGGCCTCACCGATAAAACCTACTCACCAGGCCATAATTTGTAGTCATGTCACAACGTAAACTACCTCATCTTTCGCCATTTATACACCCCTCGAAATTGTATTGTCATCTTAAAACTGCACAGGCATCAGGAACATTTAACCTCCGAGCCTCAGCTTACTAGAATCTATGTATAAACTTAAAACTATACAATGAGCAGTTTTTAGAACAGGCAACAAATTTATTTGCAAATCCTCTAATGCATTCCTCTTAGATAGGGTATTAGCCAGAGTATAATGCCTGGCAGAAGTAGAAGGAAGCGAGGTAGCTCAAACTAGCCTCGGTTAGCTGTACAACTTTCTTTCCTACCGCATTTAAATGGAGAGAAGGGATTGAGCAATTCTCCTTTCTGCAAAAAATTGAAATAATAAAAATTATTGAGCAACCTGTATATTGAAGATTCATAGCGCACTTGTGCATTGTTTGACAGGGAGGAATGAATGGAAGTGGGAGTATTTAAGATGACGAAGATAAAATCTTGTTCATTATTACTGTTGAGTCCTGTCCAATACTGCCTACAAGTACAACAAATGGTGATTACATAAAGTTATATTCAAACCTTTGAGATCTTTTCCACATCAACACATAGCAATTTTCATTCATTGTAAAGATACTTTTAGGCCACAAACCAACATGATTCATCCTTTCACAAGTGAGGAGAGATTCACAGTGCATTTGGATGAACTTCAAAAGTAATATTTACTTTCATGTAACCTCTTTTTTTCAGACATTTTTTGATATCTTACTTTCAAGTAAAAAAGTTACTGACTCTGAACGTTACCTTACCATCAAAATAAGTAACTTGCTTATTTCCAAGATATAACCAGTTAAACAAATCCTTTAGTTCAAGACTACTTGTTTCTTATAAGTAAAAACATTGGAACCTTAGCCAAACATCCTTACCAAGTACTCTTACTATGAGAATTTCCTTGGAAGCTCAAACATATGAATTACTCTTGATGGGGAGAGGGGGGAGAGGGGGGAGAGGGAATTCTGAAAACAGCTCAAGGTAAATGGGGGAAAAAAAGAAGAAAAGAAAAGAAAAAACGAGCTTGTATGACACTGGCTTTCTTCCCGTAATCCTGAAAGGCAATCAAAATGGATGCACGTGTATAAAGTAAAGGTAAGAATATCATACCCCCAGCAGCAACAAGTTTCTCTACACGAGCTACGATGTGCTTCCCATAAGTGTATTTCTTTAATGCATTCAAATGAACTTTTATTCTAGACAGTATCAGTTCACGCTCTTGATCGCTACAAGTTTCAAGTACTTTCTGTACAACGTAATTCGCAAATTGATCTTTCATCATAGCCTGGAGCATAACAATTATAATTCGAAAATGTAAGTGTTATTTCATAGATAAAAAAATTACAGGTTTTCAAGAAATTTAATAATTTGATAAACCCTACAGTGGCGAAAAGATGAAAAATACAAAATGACCCTCAGATCTTCCGAAATTTCTATGATTGTCATAGAAATTTCTTTGTTGTCCTTCTCTGCCACCTAATTCCAAGCAATAATGCTATACCTTGCAAACTTGAGTACTCTTGCTTCATAGCATTGTGATACTTTTCTCATCACTATCATAGAAGACCATAAATCAATCGGACCAATGTTTTAAGAATGGCTTAATTGTAAACTGGGATGCAAGCCTCAACCAGAACCAGTTAAACAATTCCATGTAAAAAATTATATACCATATTGAAAATTCAGTATAAATTGAGGGCAAAAAATTGATGGAAGTTGAAAGATGCGCCACCTAGCTAACTCAGAAGCAAATGCGGAAACTCAAAGCCACAAGGCCCACAACACACCAGGATGTCATGAAGTGAAGAGATCACTATATGCAGTGTCAGTTCAGTATTACCAATACAGAATGTCAGAGAGCTTCTAACAAGAAAAAGGTCAGGGCAATAAAAGTCTTATTTAGCCTATGTTTGGCCTCCATTTTTTAAAAAATTCATTTTTTCAAATTTCATTTTCAATCACACATTTCCCTATAAACTAATTTTACACGTAAATCGAAAACTTTTTCTTCCTTTTTTACTACATATTCTCCAACAAAACACTATTCTAAAATGCATTTTGGCCTAAAAAAATGAGGCCCAAACAAGGGCTTACTGCTGTCACTCCTTCACCAAGAGCAGGGGTTAAGTTTCTACCTTCATGAGAAAATATATTGTTTTATGAAACAATTATAATTAAAATAGCCAAATATCAAACCTGAAGAGGCTCATTTTCATCAGTTGATCCAAGCATCTCATTCACCAGGAGTTGCCGCTCATGGGGATCACAAAAAGCTAAACACTTCTCGACCACATTTGAAGCAAACTTTTGCTGGCTCATTTGAACTATCTTCCCAGCCAATTCCTGGATTATAGTAGATCTCTCGTGTGGCTTTCCATGCTCCAGCACGTGCTATATAATAAGAAAATGAACAACACTTATTGAAAGCTTTACCTGGACTGAACGAGAACCTATTTAGTTTCATATTAACCTCTAATGTCAAACCATGATAGATCAATTAGAGTGCGTTTGGTTTGCTATTTTCAAATTTACAACACACCCAAAACTCATTTGGTATGGTATTTTTCGAAAAAATGTTTTCGAAAACAATGTTAACTTACAACCTAGAACTCAAAACTCATTTTTTATGTATTGAGTTTCTTCAGTGAAAATGCTAAAAACACTTAAAACATGGAAAACGAGTATTTAAATAAAATTTTATTTAGATAAAATTCTAAAAAACAAAAATATAAATTCTAAAAAATAATAAATAAATAAATTGACAAATTCTAAAAAACTATAAAATTCCCAAAAATTAGAACTCTTAATAGTTATATGCATAAAAATTATAAAAAAATATAATTAAATGAACAGATGAAAATGAATAGTTAATTGAACGAGCATGTAAACAATCTTGGAGTAAATGTCATTTGAAGCAATGCAACAGTATTGATGATTTATTTATTCTTCATTTGAATCATATCCCGTGTATGTTTTTCTGTTTTAACCTTCCTCCACTTTCGGGGGAGGGTACAAGGGTGGAGACGGGTGTCACAATTTTGCATCAACCTTCTAGCAGATGAACGGCAAGAAGAAGACTAAGAAAATGTTGAGCATGCCAGTTCCGATAAATATTATAAGAGAAGAAAAATGATTATAAACAACTGTAGGATAACTGCTTTCTTCACGGAACAAGCTCGAGAGTTCATGCAATAAACCAAAAAAATAAGAATAAAGCACTGAAGAAGACGTGAGCAAACTCTATGTTGAAAATGTAACGAGCATGAAAAATCTATAAAACTTTAACCTTTACAAGACTTTTGATACAGCATATTCAACTTCAAATATTTCCACAAAACTCCGCAATAGCATGCAAAATGCTAACAATGTGTGAGAGGACTAAGGATAAATTAAATAACTTCAAAATACATAGCAAACCTGAATGACATAATTGCCATACTGATCCTGTGCCAACATGTTTACCGACACTAGAATCTCTTCCATCACTTTACACTGGGTTTTTACATCCTGACAGTGCTCCAATACTCTCTGTGGGAAGTAAAACATTATTATCGAATAAAAAAGATCAAAGTCAAAAATGTCAAAAAGTTAAAAGAGTATATTAGGATGTTATGTAACCTGTATCACACGACACCCATATGGATGAGTGGATAGAGTCACAACTTGGTCAATAAATGTCGAGACAATAAACTGGATACGCTCCTCTGGAATACATTCAATGCATTTCTGGATGACATGGTTACCATTTTGATCGCGCACACAACGCATGACATGTCCATCAAGCTCTTCCACCATTTTGATCTTCTGATCCACATCAACTACTTCAACAGCCTAAGTTTTCAAAGAGTTTATGAATTAGATATTTATAAAATCACAACTTCAGTTAACCTAGTAGTTTATTATAATAAAGTATACGATTCAAATAGCAAAAGGAACTATGAGAATATTAATAAGCTCCCTTGGAGAAATAACAGGCCACGAGGAGGAAGCATGATATAGTACAGCAAAAACGAAGATGCATACGACGTAAATCTGATGTTACCTTCTGTATCACCCGACAACCATACATTTGAAGGCTAAGTGTAAGTACATGCCCAAAAAGCTTGCTACATAATTCTCTCCTCTGGGCTGCCATTCCATGTTCAAAAAACTGGAAAGAAACAAAATTAGTACTAAAAGAAAAAAAAATGGAGTCTGAAAGCTAAGGGCTTATTTGTGCGTATAAATGTAGACGGTTGTGAATATCTACTAATAAAGGGAAGAAATGTAGGTACCTTCTGGATTACATAATTACCGAACACATCAGTCATCAGAGTAACAGCTTGAGGAAAAATTTCCTGGAAAACCATTTCCTTCTCCTCTGCTGTGGCCGTTTCAAGTTTTTGCTGTATGAACCGGCTTCCATACTGATCAGCACTGATAACAGATGTAAAGGTCACAAAATATAAGGTTTCAGCAATCGTAAGTGAAAAGACCATTCTTGAGAAATATGTACCTAAATTCAACAACATGACCCAAAATCTCTGAAAGTTCAAAACATTTGGTTTTGTTGCTTTTAAACTCCTCCAGCAAAGAGGAAGCAAATCTATTCTCCAAGTTGTCCAAGTGCCAGGATCCCATCATACCCCCAGCTACATTTCCCACCCCACCAGTGAATCTCATGTTGAAATCTCCATGCCGCATAGGACTACTAGGTCCTACAGGAGAGTTTGGAATAACAGGGGGACTTCCCGGATATGACAACCCAATGCCAAATGCAGGATTGCCATAGTAACCATAAGGACTAGAACCACTGGTCTTTCCAACCAATGGAACACCATATTGCGATTTCTGTGGGGATAATAGGGTGCCAAGATAAGCTTTCTGAAGCAAGTCCATGTATGAATTACCCATGTAGCTTCTATCTGCAGCAGGGTCACTAAGAGCTGCAGCATACTCAGCTGTCCTCAAGTATTGAAGATACACAGGATCAACAAAAGGTGTCTGCAGCACACTACCACCAATCTGATTTCCCATTCCGCCGATGTTCTCTTCATAGGCAGCAGTGCCTAGATTTGGTCCCCCCGTCATCCTTGAGTGCATCCCAGGTAAAGCAATAGCAGATGCAGCAGCAGCAGCATTCTCAAATAGAGGCGGCAGATTAGAGTTGCCAAGTTGGCTTGCTATTGGACTCATGGGATAGCCACTCAAACCATAACTTGAATATGAGAAATTTGGACTATCCAAATGCTGATATTGAGGGGCTAGGCTGCCCCCACCATTAACAGCTGAAGTAGTAGACCCTTTCAGGTACAAATTATTAGAAGAAATACCAGCTCTGTATAGCTCAGCTCGGAGGGAGGAGTTGCTGATATCCAACTCACCACCATCACTCAAACCACGGTCAGAAGGCATCATTTTCGTTGACTGAGGTACAGAAGCCATATTGAACTGCCCAATTTCAGATTTCTTTGTAAATGAATGCTGCTTCATGTTATTCTGCCCGCCCGGAAGACTGAAGGGGTAATTTTTATGGTCATCGAAATCTTGTTCAATCCTAGAAGGCAAATAATTGTCCTCATCTAGCACACCATTTGAAAGGTTCATGGCTGACAAAGCAGCTACCAGATCTACAGACCCATTTGTTTGGGAAGATATGGCATCATACGAATTGGGACTGTTAATACTTCTCTTTTCTGAAATGCCTGCCCTACCTCCTCCAATAGGGGTAAAGCAGGGGCTAGGAGCCCTTACAATGTGCTGTGGATCAGGAGTGGAGCTTCTAGACAAGGAAGCACCCAAAGCAGCAGCATAAGAATATGATGTAGGTGGTCCGACATGTTGAACAGCAGATGAGCTCTGAACATTCGAAGTAGAGCGATGCGGGTCTGAAGCTGTCAAATCTTGACGGATATGAGCCAGCTCATATTCTGCTGAAGCTATGGTATCAGCATTCTCATCAAAAGCATTACAGCTAGCGGGCCGTGAAGGGTGTCCAGATACAGGAGTTGCACGGTTAAAGTCATCCTGTACAGATATCAAGAACTGAGATGCACAAAGAATGCCATGAAAGAAATGATGCATTCATCTTTGGGGAAGGAGGAGGTTAAAACAAAATACCAAAACTGAGACTTTCCAAGACTATGACACGATTTGAAGGAAAAGCAAAACATCGTACACAAAATTACATTTAACGCCGAGAAATAATGTAATGGGTACTATTTTATGTTTTTTAAACTCACTAGGAGTCTACTGAAGAGATAATTTAGATCACAAAAAGAACATGATAATTAAAAATGAAAAGCACATAAATGACTCCTTGAATTTCTTTCCAGATATATGAGGCCAGAAGACAAAACTGCTGAATCATTAACTGAGTTCCGAAAAAGATCCTATGATGTATCGCATGCAAGTCTTAGGTAGATTACATCAAATTGTCTCAATGATGTAAGTTTCAAAGTTAAAGCTTAGATTTGGGTTGATGGGGTCGGAAATAGATCACAAAGAAGTACCCAAGGGTAATAACGTGACACATTTATCATAAGTAAAAAAAGGAAGTAGATTAATTATAAAAAATGCACATTATATTATAGAACGCAACCAATAACAGAATGCTAAAGCAATAATATTTTCAAGAAACAGCACCACAATATTCTTTGCTAGTGTGTCTATTAATGCATAAAAATTGCTAGCTTTTCATTAAAATAATGCGAAAATAAATGAAAAAACAGAAAACCCATTATGAATGTATCTCTTTGATATAGGAAGAAGGCAGACTGAGAACTATAATTCAAAATTTGTAATCAGGACCATGTTTTAACTACAGAGACTCACTTCAACCAATTAACTGAACTACTAGATAGATTTTGCAATTAATTTGTAGTTAACCCAAGTTAAAATTTTGAAAAGAAAAAAAAAATTATAAGTCTCCTAGAGGCAAAATAGCAGAAAGTGCAAAAGGGCGGAGGACACAACTAGAAGCCAGGCATTTTAAGTAGAGCTCTTCCCATTGAAGAAGTATTTTCAAGTAATCGATGTGCAATGAGCTATCAAAAAGAATAATGGTTGAAATTAAAAGAAGTTTCACCTTTCAGTGTGAAATGAAGGTTGAAGTAAACCCCAGTATGACCGTTATGAAATGACATCAATCATTAGATACCAAAATTATCCTGTCTTCTCTTCTTATTTCATCACTCGCAATAGATCCCCAATGGACACATAATTTTTTTTATATATTCATGTTCAACTAGCATTCATCTTGTCACATCTTGTCAACAAGCATTGCCAAAATTAAGACTAATGAAAATGTTCCTGTCACTTAGAAATTGAAAGTGGGAGAAAATAAGATGAGTGTATGCAAATCTAACAAATTTCTTTAGAGAAAAATCATTAACATACCAAGACTGTTTTCAACAGAAAAAACAGATAGACTATGAACCAGCACCTAACTGGGAAGATGCAAATGATCAGATTCGCAAAGAAAAGTAGAGTATCTCAGAAACTGGCTGAGAAATGAGTTCAAAGTGGATACCAGTCAGATATGACTGGGTATGCCAATAGAATAATCACGCTTAAGCCCATAGGTAAGATATAAGTTAATAGCAAAGTAAAAAATTGCAAGATCCAGAGATGCCAATAGAATAATCATGCTTAAGCCCATAGGTAAGATATAAGTTAATAGCAAAGTAAAAAAATTGCAAGATCCAGAGCTTTACTTAGCAACAAAGCGAAGACGCCTTTACTACCCTACAACTGTAACTTGTTTGGCAAAGAGTACGGCATACCTCTTGAACCCACTCAGCAGGGGACTCACCTAAATTTAACACCTCATATAATACAACAAAAAACTACTTCAAAATTATTAAAATAAAGCATAAATTCATAACCAAAGGAACTATTTGAGAAATTGAGTCTAAGCATGAAACGCAGTCCATGAAGTTCACTCACAACAAATTATCCAATCCATGGACAAAAACTAAAAATTGATAGACAAGTAACATTTTCATGATTAACTATAACACATGCACAGAAAAAGGTAACATCAAATTTAACAATAATCTTCAAGTACATGCATGAAACAGATAATTTCTCAATATGTACATGGACTTCAATATTCATATAAAAAAATGGCAAACAATGCCAAAGATCATCACATATCCCTGTACAAAAAATTAGATAATCTGGAACTGTAATGTAGAAAAGGTAAATGGTCTTAAAAATCAACACAGTGTTTCAGTCTCAAAAAAGGTAGAAAAACTCCCAAGTAAATGGTTTAACAAAACCTACGTAATAGACACAAATTTATGCAAGTATTCACCTGAAATATTTCAGCCAGGCTCTTCTGTTTGCCACCTAGTCCTAATCCAGGCAAACCAATCAGCCCATCACCACCCCAATCCACAGTACCCTTAGCTTTATCCATCTCATTCTCACTCTCTGACTTCTTAGAATTGAACCCCGGTGGCATTGTAAACTGCAATCTCCCGCCACCACCGCCACTACTATCACTCCTATTAACCTTCCTTCTATCCCCAATTGCAGAACCCCCTTCTTGCAACCTCTGAGCAGACCGCCAATCCTCCTTGGATAACAGAGGTGGAGGCAGCCTTGGGTTCATATTGGCATTTGAGTAATAGTAAGATGAATATGCCGGATCGGACCTAAGTTCCTCATCTGTCATGGACCCATTACCGCTCTTATTCCTAGCAATTTCAGGGAAGGCTATTCCACCACTGCTGCCACCACTAACATCACCGCGTTTATACAAACCACCAATTGCCTTCAAGGAACCCTCGACGGTAGGGGGAGCTGATCCACTCCTATACATATTCAGTTCCTTTTCACGTTCATCAGCATCTTGGTGCCGCTGTTCAAGAAGCAAGAAACCAATCTCCTTCTCCAACTCATCTCCAAAGGAATTTTCATTGTTTAGCATTGGTCTCCTCTCAAATTCAGGTAACATTTCTTCCACTATACCAAAATCCTCCTTCCACAAAGAAAATTTTAAACTAATCCCACCAAAACTCACAAACCCTAAAAGCCTTAGAGAGCTCTCAAGAATACTTCTTTTATTCTAAACACTAAAACCTTAAAAAACCCGTATGTACAACCTGAAAATCAAAGCTTTGAGCACATAAAAAACCATTCTTTGACAATCAAGCTTCAAGAAATTCCATTTTGTTATGATAAAACCAACAAAACGCCATGATTAAACCCTAAACTTTTACTTCCTTACAGTATAAATTAAAAGAACTAAAATTTATTTCTTGGCAAAAGGGCCTTCTTTAATCACATTGAATTTCAAGAAAATAGCAAAGGGGGTGTATTCTGATTATATTATAAAATATAAGATGTAGAGCCGAGCAGTTGGGCGAGGTCTCACTTTATAAAGGAGAGTGACGAGAGAGGAGCTTATATGTGTTATAAATATTTTATATATATATATATATATATATATATATATACACACGAGAGATCAACCCGGCGGCGAATTGCTCTTCCGAAGAACCCTAAGGGTTTGTTTTTCAACTATAATTTCACTTATTTTTGGACCATGTTTGGTTTTACCTTTTATACTCTCTCTCACTATCACTCTTGAATCGGTCTAGAGAAGTTTAAAAATAAGTCTATTTTGAATTTTTTTCCTTTTTTACTTTTAAGCTACTCTGCAAGATAAATAAATTTCTTGCCAAATCTATCCATTGATGAATATCAGATATTTGTTCAAGGAAATCAAGAAAGTGAAACAAGAAAAAGGTGAAAGAACCTCAAGTGTAGATATGTTGAGACAGAGAAGGGAGGAGAGAAAATGATGTATGTTATCGTACGTATACTATTGTGTTCCAAAAAGAAGAACGTGTAATTAACTCTTTAGATTTGGGGCAGAAATCAAAACTCCCTTTCTTGTTAGGGTAGTGCTAGACGTACGAAAAAGTCACCAGATGACTAATTCTTTTTATAAAATGACTATATTGTCCTTAATGAAATATATTACGGGAAATGTCGTGTATCTTTTAGTTGTTAGTTTGTTCAGAGTTATATCTTACAATTCTTCCGTTTAGGTCGTAGGTTCTTAGAACTGACCCTAGGAATCTTAGTTCGGTATCTTCTTCTAGGCAAATCAAGTATTGTTGTTACTCGTATTGATGATATCTTATAGTTTTTATGATCTTTTCCTACATTTCTGGATTATTTTCTCTTCTAAGTTTTTCAAAAAGTATTCTAACTTCTCTGGATCTTAGTTCACTGGTATTTTCTTGAATTCTTCTAAATCTTTCAATATTTTCTCTTTCATCGTGATTCATTAGATTAATTAGGGCCACTATTTGTACGATAACTTTTTCAACCTTTCAATTTGTTCTAAATATTCTCTATATTTTGATAATTTTTCAAAAGCTCTAGGTTGATCTTTTTTAGTTAGATATCCAAGAACAGTTCTTTCTGAAACTTCTTCTTCTATAT